>JAJEJO010042616.1:0-10846 GCA_020662805.1 Glaucomys volans | reverse complement strand
AGTCCTATAGTTTCTTTATTCAATTTTTGTTTGGAAGATCTGTCCAACGGTGAGAGAGGAGTGTTAAAGTCTCTGAGTATTATTGTGTTTTGGTCTATTTGATTCCTGAAATTGAGAAGGATCTGATTGACATACATGGATGCGCCATTGTTTGGTGCATAAATATTCATGATTGTTATGTCCTGTTGATTTATGCTACCTTTAAGCAATATGAAATGTCCTTCTTTATCCCTTCTGACTATCTTTGGTTTGAAGTCTGCTTTGTCTGAAATGAGGATGGAAACCCCAGCTTTTTTACTCAGTCCGTGTGCATGGTATGCTTTTTCCCAACCTTTCACCTTTAGTCTGTGGGCATGTTTTTCTATGAGATGAGTCTCTTGAAGGCAGCATACTGTTGGGTCTTCCTTTTTAATCCAGTCTGCCAGTCTATGTCTTTTGATTGATGAGTTTAGGCCATTTACATTCAGGGTTATTATTGAGATATGACTTGTATTTCCTGTCATTTTAGCTTTTTTAGGGTTTTTAGCTTAACTTTGTTTCTCCTTTGATGGACTCTTTCTTTAGGGTAGTTCCTCCCCATGATGACTGAGATTGTTATTTTTCGTTTCTTCCTCTTCGAATATTTTGTTGAGAATGTTCTGTAGGGCTGGCTTTCTCTTTGTGAATCATTTAAGCTTTTGTTTATCATGGAAGGATTTTATTTCATCATCAAATCTGAAGGTAAATTTTGCTGGGTATAAGATTCTTGGTTGGCATCTGTTTTCTTTCAGAGCTTGAAATATGTTGTTCCAGGCCCTTCTTGCTTTTAGGGTCTGGGCTTATATATCTGCTGATATTCGTATTGGTTTCCCCCTGTTGGTAATCTGATTCTTTTCTCTCGCCGCCTTTCAAATTCTATCTTTGTTTTGTATGTTAGGCATTTTCATTATAATGTGCCTTGGTGTGGATCTGTTGTAATTCTGTGCATTTGGTGTCCTGTAAGCTTCTTGTAATTGATTTTCCATCTCATTCATCATATTAGGGAAATTTTCTGATAATATTTCCTTGAATAGATTATTCATACCCTTGGTTTGTATCTCTGCCTTCTTCAATCCCGATTACTCTTAAATTTGGTCTTTTCATGATGTCCCATATTTCTTGGAGGGTTCGTTCATGATTCCTAACCATCTTCTCTGTTTGTTCGACTTTGTTTTCAAGATTAAATATTTTGTCTTTATTGTCTCAGGTTCTATCTTCCAAGTGATCTATTCTGTTAATTATGCTTTCTATTGAGTTTTTAACTTGGTTTATTGTTTCCTTCATTTCCTTGTTTCCTTCAAGAATTTCTGTTTGTTTTTTTCTCAGAATTTCTATCTCTTTATTGAAGTAATTTTTTGCTTCCTGCAATTGCTCTCTTAGCTGATTATTCATAGCCTGAATCTGCTCTCTCGTCACATCATTCTCTTCTCGGATCACTTTAATTATGAACATTCTGAACTCCCTTTCTGTCCTTCCTTCTACCATGCTGTCTTTGTGCTCTTTTGATATGTCATCTAGGTTTAATTGGGACACTTTCTTCCCGTGTTTTCTCATGGTGCTCATGTATCTTCCCCTCTGTTGCTTTAGGGGTGCTTGATCAAGCGGTGACCCAAGAAAGGTGCGGTCCCACTACCTCCAGGTTGGGAATGATCAATGCTTCTGGGCAGAGGCAGTCTAGTGTTAATAGACAATTAGATACAGCAAGGTGGTAGACTCCGGGCCTGGGTGTGGGCCTGGGTACTAGATCAAGTTGGGGTGGTGTCACAGAACTGTGCTCAGTGATGGAGACACTGGGCTTGAGATCCCAGGCTGACCTGAACTCCTCGCTGGGGTTTCAGGCAGTGGCAGGTGGTTGCTCTCTCCTGGGGACCCTGTAAGCTGGCGCCAAAGGCCCTAAGCTCCCCACGGGACCACTCCAGGCACCACTGGCAGCCCCAGGAAGCTGGAAATGGATCCCCTCTGCCAGGGAAGCCGCCAAACTCAGAGCAGTTCCAGCTCCCCGCCGGAGTCAGGGATCCCAGGGGCTCGGGGCAGACCTCTCCAGGAGCAGCTGGAGGCCAAAGGAAGCTGGAAAGGGAACTTCTCCGCCAGTTAAGCTGCCAAAATGGCGTGGATTAGTGGATTAGTTCCAACTCCTTGCCGCTGGATGTCCCAGGTAACCCGAGATGCTCGGTCTCTGCCTGGAAGGCCGCCGGCCGGTGCCGGAGCCGCGGCCAGCGACTCCAAAGCGCTGCTGGGGACCCGCACTCACCCGTTGGCTGGCGCAGACCCAGGTTGTCGGCTCTGAAGCAGCTGCCGGGCCCGGCGCTCCCGGATGGCAGCTGCCTGCGGCGGGGCCGAGCCCAGCCCAGCAGAGTTGGCTCCGGAGCAGCGACTGGGGACCCCCTATATGTGCCTTGAATATAAAATCTCGTTGAGAGTCATATTCCTGCTGTTTGAATCCCGAGCAAGTAGGAATCCATGGAGCAAGTAGGAATGCAGCCTTCCTCTAGTCCGCCATCTTGGATCTCCGGAACTTTATTTCTTAATCCCTGGTATTTTTCACTCCACCTGGCAGGGGCTGTGCACATCGAGAGCTAGTCCCTACACACACACACACACACACACACACACACACATACACACAAATTAATTGGACCAAAGAAAGTGTCCTGATGCTGACAAAACTGATAACAACAATCCAACCTGAAACCCCTTCATGCCCTTATTCTTTTTCATACCTAGACACTAAGCTTCTTGGAAATAAGAGTATTATGTGAGCTGTTTAATGAATAATGGTCAAATATTAAATTAGCTCTAAATTTTGTTGTGATGTAGTGGTTGTTTTACTACAGCTTAATTTTCTCACTTTCCTGTTTGAAATATTTCAGAGATAGAATTTTAAATTAGTGTTTTTAATAAAAGACTACAATTTCATACCTCGAGACAAATAGAAGCTGGCAGGGTTTCACACCTTTGGTTGCCAAAAGTTGGCAAATCACTCCCAAAATACACACAATTTCCTTTTGGCTGTAGGCTAATTGTAGTACATGACCAATCTTGGAGAGATCTGCCATCTTCCAAGTGTGGAAAGGGCAGAATGGGGCAGCAGTAGGACATATATTAACAGGTTGTTTTAGGATGAATTTGGTCAGTAACTAATGTCCATGAAGAGCTGTTGCTATGTTCATTCCATGGGGGCTATGTGGTCACACTAAACCAACTAGGCTACCTGGAGCTTGGCAGATTAAAGGACCAGAGGTAGTTGGGCTTGTGTATATGCCTAGAGTTCATAGGAAAAATGCCTCAATGATCTGTATGGCTTTCTTCATCTCCCAGGGTGGTAGGCAACCTCACCACAGAACCAGGCCTTGGAACCAGAAGGCTATCTCAGACATGATGACAAAGATGAGGAAGGCTATTGGACTCCCTGAGTTGGGGCTTTTATTGCCTCTTGCTGTCAAACTAGCTTAGGATTTCCTCCCTATGTTAGGATTCATATTCATCTGGATGATGAGGGTGGAGCTTGCTTCAAATTCAGATACCTTGGCCCCATCCCAGACCTCCTGAGCCAGAATCATTGCACAGGACCTAGGAATCTTATTTTTAACAACAGATGTTTCATATAACTCAGATTTGACACCCACAGTTGGCTATCCAGAACACTCTCCAATCTCTGAATTCATTCTTCTTCCTTCTTTTGTGCATTCTCTTTTCTATGCTTAGATTTACCTCTCCATTTTCCATCATTATTTAAGATTTGGCTTCAAGGAAGCAATATTTTTTGGTGATAATCATGAATAAAAATGAAATGAAAAATATGTAACGAAGTTAGATTACATTGCAAAGAATTTCAAGTATGTAATGATAATTAATCTCCCTCCACCAACCAAGAAAAATTCTGCTTTGTTGCATTTCTGATAATTTTTTTTAATACATGGGCTCCCTAGCCTACATGGGAACTTCTTCAGGATGCCCCTTAGAGCAATGCTAGTCCATTAAGTATTCAATAAGTTTGTCAAATGAGAGATTGGCCAGTACAGTTGAAATGTAAGTTCAGATACCGAAACAGTCGCTTGGTTGAACCTGACAGGAGAAGACTGCATAGCAGAGGGGTTAAATCCTTGGGACTTTACAGTCAGAAAGACCTGGAATTCAATCCCAGCTCCATTGCTTATGTTTTGTGTAGCACTTGATATAATCTTTCTATTTCTTCATCTACAATGTTAGGACAAAAATAGTACTGGTCTCACAAGTTTGGTGTAAGGATGAAATGAAGTGGTGTGAATAAAACCCTTAGTATAGTACCTGTCCACATAATACATGTTCAATCAATAGTAGTTGTTATTATGTCTATAATTACTCAGCGGACTTGTAATGATGAAACATCCCAAGGACCCATTAAGCTTCCAGGGTTGTTTTTCCCTGCAGTAAATGATTCTAGGTTGTGTGTTGATTTTTTTTTTTATTTCTACTGTCAGATATTTCTTTTATCACAGACTGCCATTCTCCAACAGGTTCTTCAATCTGCTCCCTCTTCTAATTTGCTGCTTATAACTGTTGTAAGATGGGAAACCAGATTATCAAACTTTGAATTCACACATCCACTCATTTAGTAAAGAATTTGTTAAAAAATTCTGTATAATGCAGATCTGAACTCTAGATTATGGGATATTTCATTTTTTCTAATGCCCCACTTAAAAAATTTGACTTACAAATTTGTAGCAGGGTTGTAGCAAGCAGCTTGTAGTTTATGACATTTTCTCTCTATATTTTTGGTATCTTGCCACAAAATCATTTTTCCTCAGATTTAAAAATACATTTGTAGGCTTTTTTCTTTAGTGAAAGTAAATCTTTCCATCAACATACTTATTTTTTTTTATGAAGTACATGAAGGGTCAATATAACTTAAACCTTATTCTGAGATACTCCACTTTTCCAAGAATAAAGAATACTCAAAGTGTGTTATATGTAATTTCAAATGACAAAAACATCTAACAAATTTAATCTTCCACAGCAACATAGAAACATAGACTTGGCTGGGATCACCAATATAAAAACAAGTAGAAAAGTGATTTACTATAAAATGTTAGAGACTGAACTATACTTTAGCTATACTGAAAGGGTTTTGTTACACACGTTTTCTACCAGTAAGTGCACCTGGGAATTTGCTGAATCATGCCTTTTCTTGGCATGCTAAATTAAAGCCACCTTTAATAAAGATGTAGCCCCAATTCACAACTCACCTCATTATCACACTGGACATTTCGTAATTAGTTATCCATACACATTTATGAACAGTAAAGACAAACCATTTCCCTTATTCTATAATTTACAAATCAGGAATTTTAGACTTACAAAGTTAAGTTTGATATGCCCAAGATCTTATGATTTTCTGTGTTGAATTTTAAATTGTATATATATTTTAATTATTATTTTAATAGTACTATCTTATGAAGCACTACATGATAATTTGATACATGCATAGTGTAAAATGTTGAAATCATGATAGTTAACATTCCATTTGCTTAAATATTTAAAATTTCTTGATTAACATGTAAAATTACATATTTATGGGGTACATTGTGATATTCCAATGCACGTATATAATATGTACTAATGAGATCAGGATAATTAATGTTTCCATCTTCATATCATTACTTTGTGTTTGGGCCTTCAAGTTCCTCTCTTCTAGTTATTCATAAAATATATAACAAGTTATTGTGACCTACAGTCTCCTCCCACCCCACTGCTCTGTAGAGCACTGGAAATAATTTCTTCTATCTGACTGTGTTTGGGTACCTGTTATCTAAATTCCCATTATCCCCTCACTTCCCAAACTTCTCAGCCTCTAATATTCAATTTAATGTTTATTTGCCATTTGTTTATCCTTTCAATGGCATGTCTCTTTATGTACCTTACCCTCTTTCTATTGGGTTATTGATATTTACATTTACAAAGGCACATTTGAAGTACTTTTTCCCAAAATAATGACATTTTTGAATTATAAAACAATTCAATTTGTGAGAAATAATTTTCTGTTTCCTTCTGGTTTTATTATGTACTAACTTTTTTATGTATCTTAAAGTATTTATTTCCACAGATTCAGCTGTACATTTGATTTTTTAAAAATCACGTTAAAAATAGTGAAAAAGGGCTCCCTTTCCATCTTTCCATGTATTTTATGTATAAAAATATAATGCACTATGACTTGTTCAAAGCATTCAACTCTTTTTTAAATTTAATTTATTTTGATTCATTGTACACAAATGGAGTACAACTGTTGTTTCTCTGGTTGTACACAAAGTAGAGTCACACCATTTGCATAATCATACATGTACATAGGGTAATGATGGTTGTCTCATCCTGTAATTTTTTCTTCTCCCTACCCCATCCCCACCCCTCTATTTCCTCTATGAAATTCATCCTTCCTCCATTCTTGTTTCCCTCACATGTAACATCATCCACTTATCAGAGAAATCATTTGGCCTTTTGTTTTTCGGGATTGGCTTATCTCATTTAGCAAGACATTTTCCAGCTTCATCCATTTGCCTGCAAATGGCATAATTTTATTCTTCTTTATGACTAATATTCCATTGTTTACATATATCACAGATTCTTTATACATTCATCTACTGAAGGGCATCTAGGTTGGTTCCACAATCTAGCTAATTGTGAAGTGAGCAGCTATGAACATTGATGTGGCTGCATCACTGTAGTAGGCTGATTTTAAGTCCTTTGGGTATAGGCCAAGGAGTGGGATAGCTGGATCAAATGGTGGTTCCATTCCGAGTTTTCAAAGGAATCTCCATACTACTTTCCAGAGTGGCTGCACTAATTTGCAATCCCACCAGAAATGTATGAGTGTACCTTTTTCCCTCACATTCTCACCAACACTTATTGTTGCTTGTATTCTTGTTAATAGGTATTCTCATTGGGGTGAGATGGAATCGTAGGATAGTTTTGATTTGCAACTCTCTTATTACTAGAGATGTTGAACATTTTTTCATATACCTGTTGATTGCTTGTATATCTTCTTCTGTGAAGTGTCTCCTCATTTCCTTAGCCCATTTATTGATTGGGTCATTTATATTCTTGGTGTAAAGTTATTTGGGTTCTTTATAGATTCTGGAGATTAGTGCTCTATCTGAAGTGTGTGTGGCAAAGATTTTCTCTCACTCTGTAAGTTCTCTTTTTACATGGCTGATTGTTTCCTTTGCTGAGAAAAATCCTTTTAGATTAATCCTTTCCCAATTATTGATTCGTACTTTTATATTTTGTGTTTTAGGAGTCATGTTAAGGAAGTCTGGTCCTAAACTGACTTGATGAAGATTTGGATCTACTTTTTCTTCTATTAGCTGCAGGGTCTCTGGTCTAATTATTAGGTCCTGGATCCATTTGGAGTTGAGTTTTGTGCACAGTGAGAGGTAGGGGTTTAGTTTCATTTTGCTGCATATGGATTTCCAGTTTTCCCAGCACCATTTGTTGAAGAGGCTATCTTTTCTCCATTGCATGTTTTTGGCACCTTTGTCTAGTATGAGAAAACTGTATTTATGAGGGTTTGTCTCTGTGTCCTCTATTCTGTAGCATTGATCTACCTGTCTATTTTGGTGTCAATACTATGCTGTTTTTGTAACTATTGCTCTGGAGTTTAGTTGAAGGTCTGGAATTGTGATACCACCTTCTTCACTCTTCTTGCTAAGGATTGCTTTAGCTATTCTGGGTCTCTTATTCCTCCAAATTAATATCATGATTGCTTGCTCTATTTCTATGAGATCGGTCAATAGGATTTTAAAATTGTGATACTCCCTTCTTCACTCTTCTTGCTAAGGATTGCTTTAGCTATTCTGGGTCTCTTATTCCTCCAAATTAATATCATGATTGCTTGCTCTATTTCTATGAGATTGGTCATTAGGATTTTAATTGGAATTGCATTGATTTTCTATAGCGCTTTTGGTAGTATGGCCATTTTGACAATATTAATTCTGCCTATCCAAGAACATGGGAGATGGTTCTATCTTCTAAGCTTTTCTTTAATTTCTTTCTTTAGTGTTCTGTAGTTCTCATTGTAGAGGTCTTTCAGCTCTTTTGTAGACTGATTCCCAAGTATTGTATTTTATTTTTTGAGGCTATTGTGAATGGGGCAGTTTTCCTAATTTCTCTTTCAGAGGATTTTTCACTTATGAATAAGAATGCATTAGATTTATGAGCATTAATTTCATATCCTGCTACATTACTGAATTCATTTATGAGTTCTAGAAATTTTCACATAGAATTTTTTTGGCTCCTCTAAATATAGAATCATGTCATAGGCAAATAGGGATAATTTGAGTTCTTCTTTTCTTATTCATATCCCTTTAATTTCTTTGGTATGTCTAATTGCTCTGGCTAGAGTTTCAAGGACGTTGTTGAATAGAAGTGGTAAAACAGGGCATCCCTGCCTTGTTCCAGTTTTTAGGTGGAATGCTTTCAATTTTTCTCCATTTAGAATGATGTTAGCTGTGGGTTTAGCATAGATAGCCTTTACAATGTTAAGGAACATTCCTACTATCCCTATTTTTTCTAGCATGTTGAGCATGAAGGGGTGCTCTATTTTATCAAATGCTTTTTTCCGCATCTATTGAAATAACCATGTGATTCTTAACTTTAGGCCTGTTGATGTGGTGAATCACATTTATTTATTTCCAGATGTTGAAATAACCTTGCCTCCCTGGGATGAACCCCACTTGATCACGGTGCGCTATCTTTTTAATGTATTTTTGTATGCGATTTGCTAAAATTTTGTTAAAAATTTTTGCATCTGTGTTCATTAGAGATATTGGTCTGAAATTTTCTTTTCTTGATGTGTCTTTGTCTGGTTTTGGTATCAGGGTGATATTAGCTTCAGAGAATGAGTTTGGAAGGGTTCCCTCCTTTACTATTTCATGGAATACTTTGAGGAGTAATGGAATGAGTTCTTCTTTGAAGGTCGTGTACAACTCCACTGAGAATTCATCTGATCCTGGACTTGTCTTTTTTGGTAGGCTTTTGATATCTTCTTCTATTTCATTGCTGGAAATTGGTCTATTTAAATTGTGTATGTCCTCCAGATTCAGTTTGGGTGGATCATATGACTCTAAAAACCTGTTGATGGCTTCGAGCTTTTCTATTTTGATGGACTACATATTTTCAAAATGGCTTCTTATTATGTTTTGTATTTCAATAGTGTCTGTTGTGATATTCTCTTTTTCATCATGAATTTTGGTAATTCGATTTTCTCTCTCCTTCTTTTCATTAGCGTGGCTAAGAGTTTATCAATTTGTTTATTTTTTCAAAGAACCAACTTCTTGTTTTGTCAATCTTTTGAACTGTTCCTTTTGTTTCAATTTCATTCATTTCTGCTCTGATTTTAATTCCTGTCTTCTGCCTCTTTTGGTGATGATCTATTCTTCCTTTTCTAGGGCTTTGAGCTGTAATGTGAGGTCATTTATTTGTCCAATTTTCATTATTTTATTGAATGTTCTCCATGCAATGAATTTTCCTCTTAGTACTGCTTTCTGAGTGTCCCAGAGATTTTGATATGTTCTATCTTTGTTCTCGTTCCTCTAAGATTTTTTTTTATTTATTTACTTATTGATTCATTGAACACAAATGGAGTACAGCTATTGTTTCACTGGTTGTACACAAAGTAGAGTCACACCATCTATGCATTCATGCATGTACACAGGGCAATGGTATCTGTCACACACTCTGTTATTAATTTTACCCCCCACCCGCCCCACCCCTCCCTTCGCTCTATGCTAGCTATCTTTCCTCCATTCTTGCCATCTTTCCCCCCCACATTATGCATCATCATTCATTTATCAGAGAGACCATTCGGCTATTGGATTTTGGGGATTGGCCGATCTCACTTAGCATAACAGTTTCCAACATCATCCATTTACCTACAAATACCATAATTTTATTCTTCTTTATGGCTGAGTAATATTCCATTGTGTATATATACCACAGTTTCTTTATCCATTCATCTACTGAAGGGCATCTAGGTTGATTCCAAAATGTAGCTATTGTGAATTGAGCAGCTATGAACATTGATGTGGCTGCATCACTGAGGCAATCTGATTTTAAGTCCTTTGGGTATAAGCCAAGGAGTGGGATAGCAGGGTCAAATGGTGGATCCATTCCAAGTTTTCTAAGGAATCTCCACAATGCTTTCCAGAGTGGCTGCACCAACTTGCACTCCCACCAGCAACGTATGAGTGTACCCTTTTCCCCACATCCTCGCCAACACCTGTTGTTGCCTGTGTTCTTGATAAAAGACATTCTAATTGGGGTAAGATGAAATCTTAAGGTGGTTTTGATTTGCATTTCTCTTATAACGAGTGATGTTGAACATTTTTTCATAAATCTGTTGATTGTTTGTAGATCTTCCTCTGTAAGGTGTCTGTTCATTTCCTTGGCCCATTTATTGATTGGGTTATTGGTGTTCGTGGTGTAAAGATTTTTGAGTACTTGGTAGATTCTGGAGATTAGTGCTCTGTCCGAAGTGTGTGTGGCAAAGATTTTCTCCCACTCTGAAGGCTCTCTCTTCACATTGCTGATTGTTTCCTTTGCTGAGAAGAAGCTTTTTAGTTTGACTCTATCCCAATCGTTGATTCGTGCTTTTATTTCTTGCACTTTGGGAGTCATGTTAAGGAAATCTGGTCCTAGTCCAACATGATGAAGATTTGGACCTATTTTCTCTTCTATTAGGTGCAGAGTCTCTGGTCTGATTTCTAGGTCCTTGATCCACTTTGAGTTGAGTTTTGTACAGGGTGAGAGATATGGGTTTAGTTTCATTTTGCTGCATATGGATTTCCAGTTTTCCCAG
>JAJEJO010042589.1:0-34350 GCA_020662805.1 Glaucomys volans | reverse complement strand
CATATTGTCTTTATTGAAATGATTTTTTTCTTCCTCAAGTAATGATACACTTTTGAAGAGACCAAGTATTTATTTCACCTGAAAATTCTGCATGCACCACCTAGACTCCTCTTGCCCAGGTGAGTTCTTAGGCTGATTGCAGCCCACCTTGAGCACAGCACCACCTCTCCTTTAAGGAGAGGTCATAGGGTAATGTCTGAGTTCCCACAGTAGGCTCCGCAGGTATCAGGTCTGCCTCATCCTGCTGCTTCCCTGTCCCTGGCGATCTTGGTCCCCTGCTGCAGGTGAATGGAGCCCCTCAGAGACATCAGTAGGGTAAGCATCTTTTATTTGTGACCAAACACAAACTCCTTACTCCAAGCCTGGGTGAAGTTCCAACTGGACCTCTGGGGTTTCAGTCCCATCTCTCCTGAAGGAAACAATGCTCTGACTTTGCTCTCTTCTGCTGGAAATCTGACCTGGGAATCACAAGTGAATCCCAATTAGGCCTCACTGCACTAATGCCTGATTTGGGCTCCAGAAACTGAAGGATGCCAGCTTCTTCCTGCTAAGTCTTCCTCCCCATTTAGAAGGAGGTCACCCATCAGTGCCTGGCATCCAAAGGGACCAGGACAGAACTTGACAGGCAAGAGCTGTGACCTGGCTTTGGCACTTCAACTCCTCAGTTCTCAGGCAAAAAAAGGAGGCAGGGAACCCCTCATGGGGTCACCTACAGAATCCCCAGTGTGTGCGGATGACTTTGCAGAGGTCCTGAACCACCTGAACTCCAACTCAGGCCTGCACTGACAACCTCTTCTAGCTTGGGCACTTAAAGCAGAGTCCAGAGTTACCTCCAGGGAGGTTGCAGATGCTTTTTGACAAAAATCCACATGGACCAAGAGAGATCCCCTGATTGAAAACTGCCCAGAGCCCAAGGACTGCCACTGCCCCAGGGACCCCACCCCAGTAGAACCCCACAGCCTGTCACTAACTCTAGCCTGCAAAACCAGTTTATACAACAGAACATACAAATTACCAACATATAACTTCAAAATAATACAACACTACAACTTCTCTAGGCACAAAAGTTACCAGGATATTTGGAACAACTTTGTGACAGCAAATTTGACATCTTTTATAAATAGATTCTTGGAAAAATTGAACTTGCCAAAAATGACTTAAGCAGAATCAGTTGTAATCCTTTCAATATATGGAATCAATAGTAAAAGTCTTCTATAAAGGCAAGGTCAGACTCAGTGCCTGGAAAAATCCAAACATTTAATAAAGGTGTACATGTGATTTTGCACAAGATTTTAGAGAATGGTGAGAGAGGTGACACATCTCATTCATACAAAGGCTACCTAAACATAACCCAAACCAGAAATAGTGTCAGCAAATATATCAGTAGGAGGTAATTCCTGGAAATAGGTGAAAAAAATTTAATTGAAATATGATGAAACTTAATCTAGAAACAAATAAATAGGACACATGTATCATGACCTACTTGGTTTTCTCCAAGAACACTAAGTTCTTTAAGAAAAATCTATGCAAATCACTATATGACTATGTTTTATTCTTGCAGTCAATGAAAACGGCATTTTACTATTCAAAATCTAGAGAGGGAAGACAAAGAAACTGAGTAAAGAATTTGAAATAATATGGAAGAAAAATTCTGTTCCTGGCCAAGCATGGTGGTGGATGCCTGTGATCCCAGCATCTCGGAAGGCTGAGGGAATGGCGCCACCTAGCGATTGGAGGGACAAAGCCTGCAGAGCTATGTGGCAGGAACTGTCCCAGAGAAAGGAGGAAACTCTCTGGAATACCTCAAAGTGTTCCAAGTTCTAAAGCTCGGTATTATGAAAATGGTTCCAAAATGGGAGGTTCCAGGATACCCCCCACCTGGAAGTTTTATCTCAAAACCTCAGATCAACAATATACAAATGCTCATATGGGCACACTCAGATATTATTGACCCATATGCCCAGGTGACTTGCCAAAATACTCTGGATACCCAAACTGGAGCTCTCAGTCCAGTTCCAGAGACTTCTGGGGTTTTGAGATGACCATAGCTGGAGCTGTGACTCCACTGGAAGCCCAACTTCAGTGGTGAAACCTCGAGTAGCCCTGTGCCTTTTAGCCTAATGAAGGTAGCAATCTAAATAATGGTCAGAGAAAGATCCTCCCAAGAATTTTAATTGGAAACAGAATGGCACTGCAATAGGCATATATCTGCCCCAGTAAACCCGGGGCATATCCAATGTGAGCACAGTCGGAGAGTTTATGGCTGGGGAAGACTTTTAAAAGCAAAAATAAATAAATAAATATATTCAATATCTATTGAATAACAATAGATATTTCAAAATAGTAAGTCTTGGCAACAATGGTCAATAAGAAGGGAGATGCCAACCAAATAAAAACAGACAGTTGCTGGGCAGACATCTTTTCAGAAGTCTTTTCTAAGAAGGTTGAATTCTGGCAGAATCTTGTGACTTATTGGCAGGCAACCTGGGTCAGATAGCTTCCTTCATAATGTCCTCACTTGTTTTTCTGTTAGGATTTCCACACAATCAAATCCATTTTGACACCGATGATACATACAACTTTCAGAGTCCAGGCTGTCCTGGCAGGAAATGCTGTGGCCTGAAGATGCTGTCCTGGTTCATGGAAAAGAGCGGCAGCCTGAGGATCCCTCCACACAAAGGCACCTTAGAGTATCTTCCCTCCAAAGGGGAGATAATGTCTGAAGCAGGGCTGTGCAAAGTGTCTATCTAAAGCACACATTGGTTTGAATATGGCAACTGCTGTTATTTGGCAGTTATCTTGCTGTCTTACTGCTTGCTGGTTTGGTACTGCCTGCATAAGTCCAAGTTTCTCCAGGGCACTAGAAGATGCACAGTCAGGGATCTACCACTCATGGACCTGTGCAGACCCCTCCTCCCAGAGCTGCTGGGTTGTGGACCTGGGCTGCTCTGGAACACCTTGCTATCCATCTTGCCCAAGAGGCTCTGCCAGAGAACTGACTACCATTTGTGGAGGGGATGTACACGGCCTCTGAGAGCTCGGGGCCTCCCCAGTGCCTTCACACCCTGTATCCTGCTGTTGTAGGAGGGAGGGCACCTGCTGCTCTAAGTACCCCTGCCTCTGGGGCATGAGAAATGGGTCCTGTACTAGCAGCTTCTCTCTGTAATTCTGGAGCTGTGGCAGCTGATGACGATAACATCCCCATTCATTCTGCTGCTGTCCCTTCATGCAGCAAATACTGACAGGGGAGCTCCTGGTCCCTTGTGCTGCTGCATCTTTCCCTGCACATTATAAACATAGGGCAAAAGCAAGGGCCTGCTATGCTGGCTTTCCTCTGTTGAGAAATTGATCCTCTGAAAAACTGTAGAAATGAAGCAGAATGAAAATAGATGGTTGGACTGAAGCTAGGAGAAGGCCCACTCCCTTGGTCACTTTGATACTCTAAATAGCAGTTTGGTTTCATTCCAATTCCAGGGAACACAAAATACATGACCTATCTTCTTCACTGGCAAGTCCCCATGTCTCCTTAGAAAAGTAGCCAGCTCTTCCCAGTGGAGCCTGCTGGGGGAAGAGGGCTGTGCCTCTTGACCTTGAGAAGACACAAAAAAGGAAACCCTTCCTGGGCTGTCCATATTAGGGAGATTATGAATGGCACACAATTCAAAACTTCCAACTGTCCCCAGACTCTGCAGCAGCCCTTCTGTCCATGTGAAGTCAGGCTTTTCAAGTCTCCCAGAAACCTGTCTGCACTCTGTATTTAGACTGAAGAGATCCCCAGCTGCCCTACATACATTCCCATAATATCTATATTTTTATTAAACTCCACCATCAAGGTACATTCATGGCTCAATGTACTGTAAGAACACTCTTAAATATGTTGCATTTAAAAGTCATGCTCAGAAAAAACAAGAAAATTTCATAACTGGACAGTGCATTTTACATGTGGTCCTAATGAGTGCACTGAACACCTCTAGTCTTCATTTTTTTTCTCCTGCATAAATTTGGGCTAATCCAATGCCAGTCATAGTCCCCAAGGTTTCAGATCTGTGTATGGAAATGATAAAATACTTTTTAGACTATGCAAACCAAAATAGCTAGGATTGTAGAGGGGTACAGGCAAGAGTGTCTGAAAGTCTTTTGATATTTGATCATTTCTGGAACCCATCTCCAAGTTCAGAATGGCTTTAGGTTAATAGCTAGAAGGATCTTTGAATAACCCTTTGGATGGTTAAAATTCTAACTGTGCGTCACAACACTGGCACCTCTAAACACATGTTCTTACTTTCTCTTTGAACATAATTATACACAGAATGACGAGGTGCAAGAGCCCATAATGTGTCAGCAGTTACAGAGCCAGTAGGTTACCAAAAGATGACATCAAGGCAGGTGGTCCCTGTCTCACATCCAGACCCTCCAGTAACCTTTTCCTGACCATGCTTGCTTCCTGATCACATTGGCCTTCTCTAAGCACATGCACATTGTTTCAATTTGGATTTCTTTCCCATCATTATCTTATTCAGATATTCTATTACTTTGTATAACATTATTGATTTGCAGAACTTTTGAAATAGTTCCAGTTCATGAAACTTTTATAAAACAATAACTTTATTGCTTACATACTATTTGCTATTCATCTTTTTTCCAATGCTCTTCTTCTATTGCCTTTCTTATTTCCTCTCAGAAAATGTTCTCCCTAGTGTCAAGCAACCAAAAAATTCAATGAATCATGGATAATGACAGAAAAGAGACATATGGAAACCTTCTTCAGTGTACATTAAGGCAATCCTAGTACAGTAAAATTTTGGGAAGCTTTAACAATAGTTTACAGCAATTATCATATCAGAAATTCCTAACACTCAATATTGGCTCATGTAACAAATGGCTACAAAGTACCTGCTAAGGCTCCAAGGTGCCACATGTGGGACACAACTGAACTACATCCTTTCTCCTGCATTTCAGACCATCCTCTTCTTAGAAGTTTGATTAGCATATCAAAATTAATATATCTAGGGGTCTGGAATATAGCTCAGTGATTGCCTGTCAAGCACCAGGCCCTGGGTTCAATCCCCAGCACTGCAAAACAAACAAATAAACAAACAAACAAAAAACCTTTAATATATCTAAAGTAAACTCCAAATACTTTAAAAACTGATCAGGCCAAAATCTGAGAGTCATCCATAACTCACTGAATATGCAACATCTCTGACAACTATCACTTTCACCTTCGAAATATTCAATTTTCCTAGTTCTGTATAATTCCACAGTTAGCACCCTCTTCAAAACCATCACAGTTCCTATGCTGGATAATGCAAGAAGAGCACCTTCATTGGTCTCTACTTCCAAACTCATATGATACATTCACACCTACACTGAAATGCATACTTGACAAATATCACCACTGTCCTATGTGAAGAAAGGGCAGGAAACTTTTTCAAATGTCCTTTGTATTTCATGTGTCATTGACCAAAAGGTATGTTCATGCAATTTTTGGACTTTTGACTTACGTTTGTGACATACATGTGGCAATGTATTCAGTTGGCCAGCTTCTCCCTTATTGTAAAATCAGGGCAGGGATTCTGTTCAAGTTATCAATTAAGTATCTCCAATTCTTCTTTTGTGAAGTTGTGCCATGGTTTTCTTTCCCCCTTTCCTGTTTTGTTTCTCCAACTTCCATCATGATGATCTTCAACTGAAAATGCTGAAAAATGTGGAAACAGAAAGAAAAGAATTGAGGAATACTAGCAGCATCCAGAGAAAGAAAAGATTATTTGTTGAATAAAATTTTTAAATGTGGAGCTCTGGGTAACACCTAATTCATAATAATAAATCCAACAATGGATTCAAGGCCTATCCTCATATTTAAAATATGAGGATAACATGAGATTATGATCTCCAGCATAGGAAAGGATTTTAGTCTTACAACAATTCAAAACTATAAAGAAAGAGCCATAATAGTAATTGAGGAAATACAAAGAAACCAGTTCACATCAACCTCATAACCAGCAATTTAAATGATTAGGGTAGAGTGGGAGAGGAATAAGTTTCAATAAATTAGGGAGTAAGCATTGAGATGGTAGAAATACTGGTTACCATGACCACTTTGGTTTTTTTGGTGTGTTCTATGAAGTTCAAAGTGAGCTTACAGTTCAACACAGCAATAAAATAAAAGATACTTGAAGCATATTTACATGATCCTTTCCTAACTCCTTTTCAATGTGATGGCAGTCTTAAGACCCTGTTTTGTGAACGGCAAGGACTTGTTTGGTGGTAGTAAGAATTGAAGCCAGGGCCTCAGGCATGCTAGGCAAACATTCTACCACTGAGTCACACTCAAGTTAGAAAAATCAAAAAGACTGGGGAGGTTGCTCAGTGGTAGAGCAGCCTTGGGTTCAAACCCCAGCATAATACAAAATGAAGAAAGAAATTAAGAACCTAAATTGGGGGATAGAATGGTAAAGGAATACAGATTTTATGAGATTGAAGTTTAGCATTCACAAAAAATAAAATGTAATTTTAATTTTCTTTTCTGTAAGAAAAATAAATATAGGAGTTGACACCAAAGGAAATGACAAAGGAGTCAAAACATGCCACTACCAAGAACAAAACCCAAGTGAAAATAGAAATAACAAAGGAGGTAGACATATACACACACAAGCACACTCTCAGCTGGAATGCATTCCAAATGAGAAAAATGGCAGCAGTGGCCCTCCTCTCTCCTCCTCCCCTTCTCACTCCCTCCCATTAGCTTGGTTTCTTGGTATTTTGCAGAAGGGTGGGGATTGAACCAGCAGCTCTCCCTCCGGCTCTACCACAGACCTTCATGCCAGCCCTGTTTCATTTTTCATTTTGAGACACCGTTCTACAAGGTTGCCCCAAACTTGAGATCCTCCTGCCTTGGGCTCCAGAAGTCACTCAATGACAGGAATGTACCACCATGCCCTGATACTAGTGCAGTATTTATTGCACACACACACACACACACACACACACACACACACACACACAAAATGGTATTCTGGGTGACAAGCTCACACAGGTTTAAAAACAGGTTCGATTGATACCCCTTCCTGTTTCTGTCCTCTCCTCTCTGGGTGATGTAATCAACTTGTAAGACATCAAATTTTTCATAGAAAACAAAATGTAACATTCACAAATCGTGCTGGAAAAACTGAATATCCACATGCAAAGGATCAAGTTGAACCCTTCAAACATAGGCAAAAATTAACTCAAAGTGGAAAAAAATAAAGGTAGAAAAATGTATAAAACCTGCTGCAAGAAATCTCAGGGTGAAAGTTTCCTGACACTGAATTTGGCAATGATGTCTTAGATAGGTCACCAAAAGCACAAACAAAAATAATTAGACTACCTCCAAAGAAGTGTGCATCAAAGGGCACAATGAAAATGTAAAGCATCAATGGAATAGGAGAATCCCTTGGCAAATCATGTCTGATAAAATGTTGGTATCGAGACATAAAGAACCACAACTCACACCCAAATCTAATTAAAAATAGGCAAAGGATTTGAATAGATTTTTCTCCAAAGAAGATACTCAAGGATCATTAAGCATGTGAAAATAACAAGTCATTAGGGAAACCCAAATCAAATTCACAGGGAGATAACATCTCACTCCCATTAGGAGGGCTATTATCCAAACACCAAATAACCAAAACAAAATATCTGCAGATAAGCAGCAGAGCAATTAGAGCTCTTATTGCACTATTGTTGGGAAGGCAAAATGGTGTAGCTACTATGGAAACCAATATGGTGGTTTCTCAAAGTAATTAAAAAAGACTATATTGTCCAACAATTTCACTTGTATGAGGATCCTAGAGTATTCAAATCCAGAGAGACAAAAAGTACAATGATAGTCCTCAGGGGCTGAGGAGGGGGGAGTTTAGTTAATGGTTACAAAGTATCAGTTCTACAAGAAGGAAAGAGCTGTGAGGACAGTTGGCAGTAATGGTTACAGGACAATGTAATGCTTGTGATGTAACCGAACTGCAATTTTAAAAATGGTGGTGAGGGTAAATTTTACATGATGTTTTATTAAAAAATAACAATAATTCAAGGAAATTGATCCAAAAGAGAAGACCTAATCTGTATACTTTAGACAAACACAGTTCACTTTTATAGCAAAGTCACTTCCAGTATAACTAACCCACTCCACAAAACAGATTAAATTCACTCACAGTGATGCACCCATGACCTTAAAGGCTACACTTCATAATAGTGTCCCGTCTGGGGTTAAGATTTTCATACAGGAATTTCAGGGAGTTCAACTTTGACTCCATTCCAGTGGGACTGAGCCCAGAGCGACTTTATTCTCAGTCATGCCCCATACAAATGCTTCTGTCAAGGATAGACTGCATACATGAGGGTGATGCCACAGGTGGTATCATCAAGTGACAAGTGACATCAGAGTTATCTCAGTTGATGTAAGTGCACTCGATGATGGCCACACAGCAAAAATCACCTAATACGTTTCTAAGAACCAGTTCCATCAGTGAGCAATGTTTGATTGGAATCATTTTTGGAGCTCTTTGATGTGTTTTTAATAATGAGAAATACAATTCTTACTAAAATAAGGTACAGTGAGTTCTATCTTATGAAGCAAAGGACAATTTCCTTCATGAAAATGATGAACAGAGTATTTAGTCATGACAGTGAGTTCTGTAGAGTACATTTGAGGCTTCGCCATATTTTGAAGGAGCTGGGGAGAAGATAACAGGAAGCAATGCTTTTAATAATGCTGCCTAGTAGAAACCTTCCAACATTTCTTATGCAGAACTTTTCTACCTCTTGACCTAGAGAGCCATGGAAGATGTACAGCATGAGGTACTGGCCATGAGACTGCAAGTTCCCCCAGTGTTTGGAAACAACTCATAAAAGGGGATTTTTTTTTTTAAAAAAACACTCTATTCACAGCAAAAATCACACTTGGGGAAGCCAAATGAGCAGAGCCAAGATTCCAGGGATGCTTCTGGTCTGTTTCATCCCACTCCCTACACCATAACTTAATATAAAAAGGTCCCAACATTTCTGAAAAGTAAATGTACACACTGAAAATGTTTAAAGACGTGAGGCTTTTCAAACGAAAGTTCAGGTGTAAAAAACAACACCCAAAGGGACAAGTCCTTTGGATTGCTCTAGCCCCTGAATAGATCAATGGCAGCTTTGAGGAGGACTTCCCATCCCAAAGGGACTGCAGTTGAGCCATCACTCTTTGGGGGACCCTTTGATGCACATTTTAGCCTCTGAGACCACACTCCCAGTGGACTCTGGGTCCACTATGTTCAGTTGTGGGAGGGGGTCATGTGTAATTGAAAGACAGCTAGAGATGACCCCACAACATCCTCCTCAGAACTAGGTCTCTTCTAGAAAAAGAAATGAGAGCCAGATCCAAGACTTTCGTAATTCCACCTCCTCAATAAAGAGGTGTGACAAAGTCTCTTCCACTACCCTACATTTGAAAAGTCCCAATTTATTACTGAATATTAAAAAAATCATTTGTGAACTCAAAAAACAATCCCCAGGACCACTTATTAAACTCTTCCAGCTCCCCACTCGTCCTTCCCCACCCTTATGATACTGGAGATCTAAACCAGGACAGAGGATGCTAGGCAGCTATGCTTCCAGTAAGCTGTAGCCATGCATTTTTTGTTTGTTTCTTTGTTTGTTTATTTGGTGGGGGAGATAGCCAGAGGGATCCAGGGCCTTCTGTATGCTAGGCAAGCACTGTACTATTGAGCCACACCCCAGCCTAGCCTGATGATTTTTATTTTTATTTTTTCTCCCAGGCTTTTCTGGCCTGTGCCCTCATTAACTTTTAAAATAGACTGACCATGAATTCAGGATCCTCCTGCCTCAGCCTCTCAAGTAGCTGGGATTACAGGTGCACAACACCAAGCCCAGCCAACATTTTAATTCATAGGAAAGAAGAAAGTGTACAACAAACTAGAGAATTTATCACTCAACCTTAACATAGATCAGCAACTGCCCAAGTTTTTTGATCCACCCAACTATTTGGCTCTTCTCATTGACACGCCACTTCATTTTTTAAATGGAAATCCTAGAAATATCATTTGGCCTAAAAATACTCCCACATATCTCTAAAATAAAGGAAGTCTCTTTTATGTAACCATGAGATATTTTAAATATAAGAGCCTTTGGAAAAACCATGCTCCCCAATTCCATGGGTGACAGGAGTTGTCTTGGCCCCCAAGCATGCACTCTTACAAGATGAAAGCTCAAAAACCCTCTTTCCTAAACACTAGTGTACACAGTCAGCAGTCTGTCATGAAAAACACATCTCAGTCCTCAGCCAAAGACACTCACCTTCGGAAGTCACGTTGGACCTCTCCTCCTCACTCATTCTCAGTGGTAAAGTGAGGACTCTGGAGTAGCCTCCATTAAATATAGCCCACTCTAGACACCTGGCAGCAGACTTGGCCCCGTCCTATCCTGGCAGCCCCAACTTAGATACATCTGATCAGGTTTAACCTAACCTACCACTTTAAATCCTAGCTTTCCTTCATTGAGCACCCACTGAAAATATTATTTAATCCTAAGAACATCCTCATAATGTGGGTACTATTTTATCCCCACTTGAACTTGAGGATACCAGGACCAGTTTAGGCCATAGTGAACCCCTAACCTCAGACTTCTAGCCTTGAACTCCTATCACACTGTCACAGGTCACACGCTCTATGAGGATAATAGTCTTGACACAAACATGAAGCACGTCACCTGATATAGTACTGATAAAGGAGGACTAGGCTTTGAAGCAGGAGAGACTACAAACAAATTGAATAAGGACATTAGAAGACATAAGACTGATGTTTAAGGAAACTTTGATGGTTTGTCAAAAAGAAAAATTTTTTTCTTCTTTTTGGTACTATGGATTGAACCCAGAGGCTCTACCACTGAACACCCTTGTCCAGGCCTTTTTTTTTTTTTTTTTTCCTTGAGTCAAGATCCTGTTGATTTGCTGGGGTTGGCATCCCATTTGCATACCTTGTGCTTCAGACTCTGAGTAGCTGGAAGTACAGGCATGTTCCCCGAAGTTCCTGCTTAATTCATCTTGTTCTTCATACAGTCCTATGATAGAGCAAAAATATCCATTTTACAGAAGAAACTGCAGAACTTGGAATTTTCTGCACAACTCTGGGACTTTGCACTTTCCAAAACAGATTGGAACAGGTATTACTGCCTGGAAGGCTTTTTAAAATATAATTCAGGTGTCAATAATGCAACCCAAGCTTGACAGCTGTCTCCCATTCCACTGAATCAGGGAGATCTGCATGTCCCTCTTTCTATTGGAACAATTTGCCTGTCTTCTTTTTCTTTTCTTTCTTTTTCTGGTACTGAGGATTGAACCTACAAATGTATAAAGACTAACTCTGCAGCTGGAACAGATTTTTCCTACATTGTCTCCTAGCAGCCCTATGAGGATTTACTTTATTATACAGATGAGTACTGAAGCACAGTGAGATTAACTCCTTTACCTGAAGTCAAACTCTGAGGAAACTGACTACAACATAAATCAGTTGAAAATAAGGTTTTCCAGACATGGTGGCACACACCCATAATCCCAGCTGCTTGGAAGGCTGAGGATTCAGAGTCCAAAGCCGACCTCAATGACTCATTGAGATCCTGTCTCTAAATAAAATATAAAAAATGGTTAAAGATGTCGCTCAGTGGTTGAGTGTCCCTGGTTTCAATGCCTGATACCAAAAAAGAAAAAAATAAAAATAACATTTCAATTGGTTAATGGAAGCCATGCACAATTCAAATTTTTTTTAAAAGCCATGGAATCTTGTTTTCTAATTTGATTCCAGGATAGATGGTGTCTCTCCAACCAAAACAAAGAAAAGGCACAAGGAACAGCCTTGATGGGCAGATAAATTCATGGAGGTCATTTCATGTGCTCTAACTATAGATGGGTCCTAGGTTGTCTGCTTGGGCACCTCAACCTGTCATTTGAGGCAGTAAAGGTGCTTTGGGGTACATGGGGAAATATCGGGGAACCAGAAGGGTTAAAGGATATTGGAGACTGAGAATGTAGGGCAAATCAAAAGTAAGTTGAGTCACTAGCTGCTCCAAAAGCCATCTGCATTGTTCTAAGACACCCCTCCTCCTAGCCACAGCCTCCTCTGCAGTTGACCTTCTTCACTACCTGCACTCTGGCAGATCTAACTCCAAAGTCCAGATCTCATGCTTATTTTTTGGACCCTCTTCATGGGATCCTGACTTACCCACCTTGTGAAAGGGGCCATGTGCACCAGCTCTGAGATCCCCATCAAGGACTTCAATGAGAAAAAGGAAATTGTGCAGGAGTCAGAGAATGAAAGAGCCCCTGCTAGTGAGAGTGCTATGAGGATGATGGGGACAGGAGGCCAGGCAGACAATGACATAGATGAAGAAGAACAGGAAGAAGATGGTGAGGAAGGGGATGGAGATAACAAGGAGGAGGCTGGGGTAGCTGTGGCAAACAGGCAGCTAAAGATGATGTGGATGACCATGTTGGCATCAGTGAGGAGGCCAAGATAGCAAGGAAAGGAAAAATAAGCCAGGGGTGGTGGTGCAGGCCTGGATTGCCAGCAACAGGGGAGGCTGAAGAAGGAGGATCAAAAATTGGAGCTTTAGCATCAGCAGTTAAGCTAGGTTCAGCAGTTTAGCAAGACCCTGTCTCAAAATCAGAAAATAACAAGGACCAGAGATGCAGCTCAGGGGTAAAGCACCACTGGGGTTCAGTCCCCAACACCAAAAAAGAAAAAAAGAGAGAAAGAGAGAAACATTGAAAAATTAAAAAATTTTAAAAGGCACATTAGTGACCTAGTCATCCTTCATTTCCTGTCTCAATTTAAATGTGGTCACATTCCAGGGGAGAGGCCCACTCACCCACTTTGGCCAGCATCAGTGGCAGATGACAAGTGCTCTCCTATTACGCAACAAAAAACCATAATGTGAATTTGCAAGGCAGAAGGGTCCTACCATTTTTTTCCTTCAAAGTACTTTTGTTGTACCCAAAGAAAATAAAATCATCCAAGCCGATCACATAAAGCCAAAAGAAGCCTTTATTTTAGCTGTCCGGCAACAATCGCCCTTACACCTAAAAGTGGTGTGCCGGGAAAAATTGCGTTAGTTTTTTTGTTGCCAACTTTTATAGCGCAAGGGAAGGATTAGGGTGGTGGTATAGGGAGGGGATTTGGGATTGGGGTGGGTTAGTGGGAGGGGATTTGGGATTGGGGTGGGGCTGACTCTCCCGATGGCACTGGAGAATCTCCCTGGGGAGCACCAACAGTTTAATCTGTTTTCTGTTGCTATAACACTTTAAAAAGAAAAATTTGCATTTTTATTTACATTTTTTTTGTGCATTTCCATAGGGGTCAGGCATTCTTAATGATCACAGATAACCAAACCAGCTTTCAGAGAGTTCTGATTTTATTGTGGTGTGACCATGTTCATTATAATCTCAAAGGAGGAAAGAAAAAAAGTTTAAAAGAAATAAAATAAGAACAGTGGCTGCAGTGTTCCAACCCTATAGGAAGAGCAACCCAGGTGGTAGAGTCAGAATATACAAATTCTACCTGGGCAATTTAGCCAGACCCTGTCTCAAAATACAAAATAAAAATAAAAATCAAGGTTTGTGGATGTAATTCAGTGTTGGTAGCCCACGGTTCACTCCTCAGGAACAGAGTGGGTGGGGTCTCTTATTCCTAACCTCCCAGTAACTTTTGTGTCTGTTTACTTAGCTGGACTATGTGAAACTATGTTGCCCAATAATAACAGAATTTTATTTTGCTGAGTTATTCTAACAATCAAATAAGAAGATTGGCCTTAAATTGATTTCTCTTTCACTTTTGCCCCAACCATTGAAAATTTCCATCAGCTTTGCTTCATCTCTTTCTCCGGCACCCTAATTCCTAGGTGGTCCTGAACCTCCCCCCCCCCCCACACATCAAGTTTCCAAAACCCACCTGGACACACCCCTCCCTGCCTTGTTTCCTTCTGTCCTCAACCCCAATCAGGCTCTCCTCAGAGCTGACTGCTTTATTTAGACCAACCAATCAGCTCCAATTGGCCCACTCTCATGGTTAGTTTTCCTGAGGCCTCAAACATATTGACTAAGCTCTTCTGTGTTAATTTTCTTAGTTCACATTCTTTATATGAAGCTTGGCTTCAGAGCATGTTCTCTGAGTCCTTCTTCCTTGTTCAAAATGCCCACAATGGTCAAACCCAGCACACAGCAGGTGCTGTAGATGGAGCCACGTGATGGAGCTGGGAACAGCACAGTGCAGTGAGAAACATCAACATTCAGGGGAACTTTTGAAAATACAGATTCCCTGCCGGGCATGATGGTGCACACCTGTAATCACAACTGCTCAGGGGGCCAAGGCAGGAGGACTGCAAGTTCAAGATCAGTCTGGCAACTTAGTGAGACCCTCAGCAACTAAGCAAGACCCTGTCTCAAAATTTAAAAATTAAGTAAAAAGGACTGGGGATGTAACTCAGTGGCAAAGTGCCCTTGGCTTCAAAACTCAATACAAAAAAAAAAAAAAAAAGTAACATTTCTTTTTTCTATGACCAAAAGAGAACATGTTCCATAATGCTATTTAATGTTTCTATTCAAGTGTCAACACCACCTTCTATAAATTGGGGATATTTTGCAAACTGCAGACTCAGCAACTGGCTTCCAGGACATTGAGTTTTGTTGAGATGACTTGATATTAATTGCCCATTCACTGAATTTTTTTTTAACCACCTAAATTTTAACTGCTTGCCTCATTCTCCCACATCATTTAGTTCCCTCAACCATAGGAACTAAGAAAAATAGCTCACATTTATTAGTTGATACTCTGTTTCACCTCTAATCTCTTTTCAAAGATGTATGTAAACCAGTTTTCCTTAGACCAAAATCTTGCATGAAATTTATTTATGAACATCGTTAATCATCATTATTTGAAGATATTTTCTTATTTATTTAGTTCCTGGTCTTGAACCCAGGTGTGCTTTGCTACTAAGCTACATTCCCTGTCTTTTTATTTTTTCTTTTGAGGCAGGTGTTTTGGGGTGCAATTTTAAGACCAATCACCACTGAGAAGTCCAAATTTGATACTCTTTATCAGTCAGCCAGCTGACTGTCTCACACAATGCCCAAAAGGCTATTGGCAGAATAGCCCTGATCATAGGGTTATAAGGGTTTTTATCAATCATCAGTGTCTGCTGCTATGACTTAAAATTACAAACTAACATCACTGAGATCTAAAATTATAAGCAGAAGGGGGAAGTGGGTCAAAATGACCTTACCTAGGTACAAATTAAAGAATGGTTACTAACATCTAGACAATCAGTGTTGAGATCACTGTTGACATGGTACATTGTTTAGAAAAATAGGAATCAAAAAGAGAACAATTTTATATTTTATAAGAATTGCCAAACATCCCATGCTAAGCAAATGTTGATGGGCACAGAGGCGGGGTGATCCCATGGGAAAAGTATTTTCTACATAACATGGAGTCTCAGAATAAAATGGAGTCTGTTTAGTCATTGGCCATATAGCCTGACCTATAACATTTCCATGCAGTCAAACATCTCAACCTGTTACAGAAGGGTCTCCCTGAACTGCCATGATTTGCCTAGAACTTGCAATCCTGTGTCAGCCTCCAACATCCCTGAAAATCTAGCTGGATTATCCCTGCCTCCTTGGTTCATTACTTAATTCAGTGTCCTGAGGACAGTCCTGGTCACATCCCTGAATGCAGGATCTCACATAATCAGTGCAAAATAGACACTTGTTCCTAGAAAATCCCTGTTACTGATTTTCCTCTTAGCTGAACCACACCGTACCCAACCTGAAAACTCCCAGCCTGCATTTGTCTTCTTCCCAGTTGTACCTCTGGGACCAAGCATTACCCCTGTCACTAAATAAGCCCTATGAACTATTCCTTCCATATTGGAGGGAATGATGAAATCTTTCCTCCATTCTCATCATAGAGCTAGTCAATCTTTCATTTTCCCTGCTTCCGTCTTTGGCTCCATCCAATGTACACCAGACACCTTCATAGATGCAGAAAAAGCATTTGATGAAATAAGCATCCCTTCATGCTCAAAACACTAGAAAGAATAGGAATAGTAGGAACATGCCTCAACATCGTAAAATCTATCAATGCTAAGCCCAAGGCCAACATCATGCTAAATGAAGAAAAACTGAAAGTATTCCATCTAAAAACTAGAAGGGCTGGGGTATAGCTCAGTTGGTAGAGTGCCTGCCTTGCAAGCACAAGGCCCTGGGTTCAATCCCCGGCACTGCAAAACAACAAAAACAACAACAACAACAACAAAACCTGGAAACAGACAGGGATGCCCTCTTTTACCACTTCTAATCAACATAGTTCTTGAACTCTAGCCAGAGCAATCACACAGACCAAAGAAATTAAAGGGATATGAATAGGAAAAGAACATAAACTATCACTTTTTGCCAACAACATGGTTCTACATTTAGAGAATCTGAGAAATTTCAACAGAAAACTTCTAGAACTAATAAATTAATTCAGTAAGGTAGGAGGATACAAAAATCAACACTCATAAATCTAATACATTCTATTCATAAGTGATGAATCCTCTGAAAGAGAAATTAGGAAACTACCCCATTCACAATAGCCTCAAAAAAATAAAATATTTGGGAACCAATACAACAAAAGAGATGAAAGACCTCTACAATGAAAACTACATAATACTAAAGAAAGAAATTAAAAAAAAACTTAGAAGATGGAAAGATCTCCCATGTTCTTGGAAAGGCAGAATTAATATTATCGAAATGGCCATACTCCAAAAGCGCCACACAGATTCAATGCAATTCTAACTAAAATCCCAATGAAGTACTTCTTAAACATAGAGAAAGCAGTCATGAAATTCATTTGGAAGAAAAGACAACCCAGAATAGCCAAAGCAATCCTGAGCAGGAAGATATCACAATACCAGACCTTCGACAATACTACTGAGCAATAGTAAGAAAAATGGCATGGTATTGACAACAAAATAGACAGGTAGATCAATGGTACAGAATAGAGGACACAGAGACAAACCCACATAAATACAGTTATCTCATACTAGAGAAAGGTGCCAAAAGTATACAATGGAGACAAGATAGCCTCTTCAACAAATGGTGCTGGCAAAACTGGAAATTCATATGCAGCAAAATGAAACTAAACCCCTATTTCTCACCCTGCACAAAACTCAACTCGAAATGGATTAAGGAGGCTGGGGATGTAGCTCAGTTGGTAGAGTACTTGCCTGTCAAGCACAAGACCCTGGGTTCAATCCCCAGCACTTCAAAAACAACAACAACAACAAAATGGATTAAGGACTAGGAATTAGACCAGAGACTCTGTGCCTAATGGAAGAAAAAGTAATCCCAAATCTTCATCACGATGGCTTAGGATCTGACTTCCTTAACACAACTCCTAAAGCACAAGAAATAAAATCAATAAATTAGTTTTTTCAAACTAAAAAGCTTTTTCTCAGCAAAGGAAACAATCAATAATATGAAGAGAGAGCCTACAGAATGAGAGAAAATCTTTACCACATGCACTTCAGATAGAGCACTAATCTCCAGAATTTATAAAGAACTCAAAAGACTTAACACCAAAAGTATAAATAACCCAATTGATGAATGGGCTAAGGAACTGAACAAACACTTCATGAAAGAAGATATACAAGTGATCAATAAATACATGACAAAATTTTCAACATCTCTAGTAATTAGGGAATTGCAAATCAAAACTACCCTAACATTTCATCTCACTCCAATTAGAATGTCAGTTATCAAGAATACAAGCAATAATAGGTGTTGGCGAGGATGTGGGGAAAAAGGTAGCCTCATACATTGCTGGTAGGATTGCAAATTGGTACAACCACTCTTTAAAGCAGTATGGAGATTCCTCCGAAAACTTGGAATGGACCCACCTTTTGACCCAGTTATCCCACTCCTTGGTTTATACCCAAAGGACTTAAAATCAGCATACTACAGTGATGCAGCCACATCAATGTTTATAGCAGCTCGATTCACAATAGCTACATTGTGGAACCAATCTAAATGCTGTTAAGTAGATGAATGGATAAAGAAACTGTGGTATATGTACACAATGGGATATAACTGAGCCTTAAGGAAGAATAGAATTATGGCATTTGCAGGTAAATGGATGGATTTGGAGAATATTATGCTAAGTAAAATAAGTTATTCCCAAAAAACCAAAGGCCAAATGTTTTCTCTGATACATGGATGCATCACAGGGGTGGAGAGGATGTAAGAGAAAATTGGAGAAACATTGGATTTGTATAGGGAAATGAGGGGAAGAAAAGATGGTGGAATGAGGCAAACATCATTACCCTATGTACATATATGATTACCTGAATGGTGTGACTCTACATCATATACAACCAGAGAAATGAAAAGATGTGCTCCACTTGTGTACAATGAATCAAAATATTCTGCTATCATGTATAACTAAACAGGACAAACAATTAAAAAATAAAGCATATGTATTGAAAATTCAAAAAAGAACCAAAATAACCCTTTTTCTTTATGATTTGATTATCTCAGGTATTTTTTATAGAGACAGGAAGCTGACTGACACAGGGGTGAAAACTAATAATTCTGACTGAATAGATGGACCATGATCTCTTTTATAAGGCCAAATATTTATCCCCTGTCTTCATAGGACCAGCCTCATAAGGCTATGACTTCCAGGATTAGTAGACATTACAGCTTTGATTACAAGCATTGTCCTGTCACTTTAATCAGTCAAGCAAATATAAGTAGGTAGAATTGTGTGTAATAATGACAAAAATTTACCACCTTTGGGACATTTTTTCTTTTTTCTTTCTAATTTACAAATAACAATTGTGTTGCATTGATGAACTCTAATATATTTGCAATTCATTTATTACCATGCACCTGTCAAAAAATAAGGAACTACAAATTGCTATTGTATTTTAACACTCTATCAGAGAATTGAGTCTTTGAAAGTATTTCTCAAATTTCCAGAAATACATTTATTATAATTGCATCTTATAATCCTTCTTTCAACTGAAGGAAATTTTCTGTGAGAGTTAGAATAAAAACCATTTCCTAAATGCAATATTCCAAGAGGCTTGTCTTTCTTAAAAATAGAGGTAGGACCCAAGATCCACACCACATCAATAATCTTGGGAAGGCATTTGCCCAGGTGCTTACATGAAGTACAGAATCTGATTTAGAGATTGTTAAATAAAGTGTTTGAGAAGTTGTTGATGTGTCTCTGGTCTCATTTTGCTTCCTGGCAACCATGATGTCAGAAGTTTTTTTCTACCACATGCTCCCCACCATGATGTTCAGCTTAAACACAGGCTCAAAGACATGAGGCCAAGTGATCATGGACTGAAACCCTGAAACTCCCTTGAAATTGCTTAACTCAGGTTTTTGTCACAGTGATGGAAAGCTAACAATGAGTTTCAATTCGTGTGGGAAACTTTTCAATCAATTAAGCTGTAACCAATTAAATTTTCTCTATGCCTCACTTCCATTTTCTATAAATGTTACCTAAGTGTATGGTCAGCCACCGTTCTTAGAACCTGCTGTGATTCTGAGAGCTACCTAATTTGCAAATCATTTTTGTTTCTTTCTTAAATAAACTCAGTTCAATTTAAACTTGCCTAAGATTTTTCCTTTTTTAAAAAAAATGTATTATTTTTGTTTTTACAGACTGCATTTTGATTCGTTGTACACATATGGGGTACATTTTCATTTCTATGGTTGTGCATGATGTACATTCATATCATTATTGTTAATCATCCATGTACATAGGGTAATGATGTCTGTCTCATTTCATGAAGGAACTAAACATTAGCTGTTCTTCATAAAAGAGAGGTCATGACCCAGATTAAAGGAGGGTGTCTTCCCAGCTATTCAGATATTCTTGTAGTAAAAGGGGAATATCACTGTTTTATACCACATCAGTAGTTTAAGTTTCTTGATGAGGAAGAGGAGGGAAGGAACTCATAATGAGACAACATTAGGAACTAGAAGTCTCCTACACACACACACCAAGAGGGGTGGATCAGCCCCTGCTCATTAGGGAGGCTTCACTCAAACCAAGTCAGAGCCACCTGGATCTCTTCTGCACACAGATCTTTGAGAACAATCTGTCACTTTCAACAAAGCGTTGACAGCAGATTGCACAGTTTCTCTCAGGAAGTGAACAAAAATTCCATGGTGCTCAATCACCATCATGTAGGCATCTTGGCACACTATGAAGGCCAGGCCATTTTACTGTCTTATTCCCAGCTTACCTTTGCAATTTGTGCAGGGGTCACACATTCTCCATGTTTTTTTTCTGTCAAGTACCTTCTATTGAGAGCAGATGTCTTTTATAGCTGAATCCATTTTCCATGAAAAAGACAACATTCCAAGGGTGTCAGGTGTGGTCCTGAGGGGCAGCCCTATTCACCATTCAAGTGTTCATAGACAGATGAATCGATGAAGAAGACAGAAGATAAATGGTCTCACACATACCTAAAGAAATGAATAGAATTTTGTACAAATTGCAGTTGTTTGCTCCTCTGTTCTGTCTTTCCTTGGATCTGTCTGGGCTTTATAAAACAGTTTGACTTCCTAACAGTTGCATAATGAACATGCAAAAGGGCAGACTCCCTCCTGAGACACTTTGTTATGGTGTACTTCAGAAACATGGAGCTGGCTTTTCCTTTGACTGCATTTCAACCACTGTTGTGATGATCTACCAACCAGGAAGTGAAGGAAGATCTAAAATCTACATGAAGACAAGCAAGGTGGCACACAACTGTAAGTGGAGAGTCTCATGAGGCTGAGGCAGGAGAATTGCAAGATTAAAGCCAGCCTCAGCAACTTAGCAAGGTTCTCAGCAGCTATGGAGACCCGTCTAAAAAAACCAAAAAACAAACAAACAAAAACATTGGGGATGTGGCTTAGTGATTAAACTGTTATACTTCCCTAAAAGATTCTTGAGTGCCACTAGAAGAAAGAGAGAGAGAGAGAGAGAGAGAGCCCCACCCTAATCCCTTTCCCTCCCTATAAATGCTGGCAACAAAGAACTAACGCGCATTCCCCTGGCACCCCACTTTCAGGTGTATAGGTTTTCCTTGCTGGCCAGCTAAATTAAAGGCGCTTTTGGCTTTACATGATCAGCTTGGATGATCTTATTTTCGTCAGGTATAACAAACCACCCATTTACCACAAAATAAATGAGATAAAATAAAATAAAATGTACATGAAACAACTGTAAATTGATCGGTTATACCTGTAAAGTTTCATATGGCAATGTTTTGTACACATCTTATCTGAGTGAAACAATGACACAGTTTTCAAGAGATCAAATATTTATTTCACCTGAAAATTCTACATACACCATAGATTCCTCTTGCACAGGAGAGGTCTTAGGCTGGTTCCAGCCCACCTGAAGCACACAGAGACTTTAAGGAGATGGGTTGGCCAAGGATATTTGAGTCCCCAAGGCAGGTTCTCCAGGTGGCAGGTTTGCCTCATCCTGCTGCTTTCCTTTCTCTGAGGATCTTGGTCCTCTGTGGGTGCTCAATGAAGCCCCTCAGAGACCCCAGCAGGTTAAGCATCTTTTGTTGTGACCAGACACAAACTCCTGATTCCCAGCCTGGGTGAAGTACCAACTGACATGTTGGTGTTTCAGTCCCATGTCTCCTGCCAGAAACAATGCTGACTTTGCTCTCTTGTGCAGAAAATATGACCTGAGGGTCCCAAGTGAATCCCAATTAGGCTTTGCTGACCTAAAGCCTGATTGCGGCTCCAGAAACTGAAGGGGGGCCACCTTCTTCCTGCTAAGCCTTCCTCCCAGCTTTAATAGGAGGTCACCAGACAGTGCCTGCCATCCAAAAGGACCAGGACAGAACCTGATAGGCAAGAATTGTGATCTGGTTCTAGTCACTTCAAATCCTCAGTTCTCAGATGCAAAAGGTGGCAGGAAACCCCTCATGAGGTCACTGATGAATCCCTAACATGTGCAGATGACTTTGCAGAGACCCAAAACCACCTGAACTCCAACTCAGACCTGCACTGGCCACCAACATCATAGATTCCTTTTTACAAAACCCAGTAGGGCCCCAGAGAGATCTCCCATAGAAAAGTGCCATGAACCCAAGAACCACTCCCACCCTAGGGACCCCAACCCAGCAGAACCCTACAGCCTGTTACCACACTTGCCTGCAAAACCCACCTGTGCAACAGAACATACTAATGACAAACAACATGAAAATAAACACTATACCTGCTCTAGGCATGAGAGTTACCAGGATATTTGGAACAACTTTATGACAGTAAATTTGACATTTTTCATAAATAGATTCTTGGAAAAATTCAACTTCCCAAAAATGACACAAGGAGAACCAGTTGTAATCCCTTAAAAATATGGAATCAGTAGTAAAAATCCTCTATAAAGGCAAAGTCAGACTCAGTGCCTGGAAAATCCAAATATTTAATAAAGATGTATATGTGATTTTGCACAAGATTTTAGAGAATAGTGAGATAGGCAACATGCTCATTCGTACTAATGCTAATCACACATAACCCAAACCCAAATACTGCTGGCAAATACCTGAGTAGAAGTAATCCCTGAAAATAAGTGCTAAAATTTTAATTGAAATATTAGAGAACTTAATCTAGCAACACATAAATAGGATACATGTATCATGACCTACTTGGTTTTCTCCAAGAACACTAAGTTCATTAAGAAAAATCTATGCAAATCACTGACTATTTTATTCATGTAATCAATGAAAACAGCATTTTACAATTCAAGATTTATAGAGAGGGAAGACATAAAAAATGAGTAAAGAATTTGAAATAATATTGGAGAAAAATTCCTGTCCTGGCCAAGCATAGTGGTGGATGCCTGTAATCCCAGCACATCAGGAGGCTGTAGTGGGAGGATCACAAGCTCAAAGCCAGCCTGGGAATTTAGTTAGACCCTATCTCAAAACTAAAAAGGTCTGGGAAAGTAGTTAGTGTAGAAAATCCTTTCATTCAATGATCAGACCAGACCACACACACATATAAAGTCAAAATAAGCCTTCTCTCAGGAATTATAGTGGTGGAGAGCTGACTAACACAGCTAGCTTCATTACTTTATATGAAGCTTCTTATCTGGGGATTACGTGTTCTGTAAGAAGCATGAGTTTTCAGTGTAGAAACATGTAGTAGTAGAACTGCTAGGTCTCTGCAACTCCAATAAACATTCCAAGTGCCTGTCAAAATTGATTGTGCAAAGAACACATTTCCTCCGTTAGAGAGTTGCTATTTCCCCAGCTATTCTCAATCTTACTATAGGAAGTTGTTTACACAATGGAGATTTATATGCTGCATACCTTAGAAATACATATGAAACATGCTTTATTGTGCAATTTAATTCATATTTCATCATTCATAATCAAATCAATATGAGACACAAGACAAATACAGCATATCGAATTCTTCACGATGGTTACAAGAGGTGGGCAAAGTACAATGACCACAAGTGCAAGCTTTCTGCACAACTCGTGTTGATTAAATGATCATAACTGGTCTATGTTGTTTTCTAATTAATGCTGTCAGAGCAAAAGGAAAGAGCTACCCACGAGTGCTCTAGCCTTGGCCTGCTTGCACACAAAACACCCCAGGAGTCAAGCAGGAATTCAGGAGGAGTTGCTCCCATCTTCCACTGGCACTGTGGGAATGGCTCCACTTAGTGGCTGGAGGGACATGGCCCATGAGCTGTGTTGCAGGACCTGTCTCAGACATTGGAGGAAACTGGAATACTTCAAAGTGTTCCAGGTTCTAAAACTCAAAATTATGAAAATGGTTCCAAAGTGGGAGGTTTCCAGATACCCCCCCACCTGGAAGTTTTATCTCAAAATCTCAGATCAATGACATCTGAATGCTCACTTGGGCATCCTCAGATATTGTTGACCCACATGTCCAGGTGACTGTCAAAACACTCTGGGTTCCCAAACAGGGGCTCTCAGCTCAGGGGAGGAGCCTCCTGGGGTTCTTGAGATGGCAGCAACTGGAGCTGTGGCTTCACTGGAAGCCTGGCCTTCAGTGGGGAAAACCCAGGTAGCCCTGTGCCTTAGGTGAATTGAGGTGTCCATTTAAATAAAAGGTCAGAGAACTATTCTCCCAAGAAGGTTAATTGAAAACAGAATGACACTGCAATAGGCATATACCTGCGCCAGGAAACCCCCGACATATCCACTGTGAGGACAGTTAGACAGTTTATGTCTGGGAGATTTTTAAAGGGAAAAGTAAAAAGAATGACAACAAACCCAAACACCAAGTGGTGGTTTCCAAACACCAAGTCTTGGCAGTAATTGTCAATAAGAAGGGAGATTCTAGTTCAAAGTTAAACAGACAGTTTTTGGGCAGTTATACTTGCACAAGTATGTTCTTAGAAGGCTGAAATGTGGCAGAATCTTGTGACTTCCTGTCAGGCAATCCTGGGTGAAGGCATCCTTCATAATGTCCTCGCTTCTTTAGTTTCTTGTTAGGGTTTCCACAGGAGCAAATCCACTTGGACACCAATGATACTGACAACTTTCAGAGTCCAGGCTGTCCTGGCAGGTGATGCTGTGGCCTGAAGATGCTGTCCTAGTCCATGAAAAAGAGCAGCCGCCTGTGGACCTCTCCACACAAAGGCACCTTAGAGTGTCTGCCCTCCAAGAGGGAGATAATATCTGAGTCAGGGCTGTGCAAGAAGTGTATATCTGAAGCACACATTGGTTTGAATTTGTCAACTGCTGTTATTTGGGAGTTGTCTTCCTGTCTTTGTGCTATATGATTTGGTTATGTCTGCATAAGTCCAACTCCCTCCAAGGCAACAGAAGATATAAGACAGGGATCTACCATTTGTGGGTACTGATGCCCAGAAGGAGACACTGACAATTCAGGAAGCTGTGTATATGCACGTGTGATGTGTGTGTTGTGTGCATGTTTGCAAGTGTGTGTTTGCTGGGGGGAATGATTGGTGGTACTTAGCTATTTATTTGTTTTTGTTATTTTGGGGAAATTTTTTATATTTTTGTTTGCTTTTTGGGGTTTTGTTTCTTTTCTTTTTTTTAAAATTTTTTTATTTATTCATGGAGCCTTCCTGAAATCAGTTTTTTATGTGCAGATTCAAGACAGTCTTTGTCAAGACTGTGTGGAAGATGATAGAATGGTCGATCACTGTAGCTCTCTAAAATTTAATGCCACATCTTCCAGTTATAATATTGGCCCAGTCAGGGACCTCTGTAGACCCCTCCTCCTAGATCATCTGGGTTGGAGACCTGGGCTGCTCTGGAACGCCTTGCTATCCATCTTGCCCAAGAGGCTCTGCCAGAGAACTGACCACCATTTGTGGAGGAGATGTACACTGGCTCTGAGAGCTCGGGGCCTCCCCAGTGCCTACACACCCTGCATCCTGCTGTTGTAGGAGGGAGGGCACCTGCTGCTCTAAGTACCCCTGCTTCTGGAGCACTAGAAATGGGTCCTGTAATAGCAGCTTCTCTTTGTAATTCTGGGGCTATGGCAGCTCATGACAATAAAATCCCTAGTCATTCTGCTGCTGTCTTTCATGCAGAAAATACTGACAGGGGAGCTCCTGGTCTTCCTACTGCTACATCTTTCCATGCACACGGTAAACACAGGACAAAAGTAAGGGCCTGCTATGCTCAAACATGGTCATCTGAAAAAACTGCAGAAATGAAGCAGGATGAAAATTGAGTGAAGGTAGGAGAAGGTCCACTTCCTTTTTTATATTGACAGTCTAATGCCCAGCTTGGTTCCATTCTAATTCCTGGGAACACAGAGTTCGTGACCCATCCTCTTCACTTTGAAGTCTCCAAGTCTCCATAGAAAGTAAGCAGTTCTTCCCAGTGGAGGCTGCTGGGTTGAAGAAGGCTTTGCAGGATGCTGGGCATCTTGATGACCTACAACAGTATGAACACTGACAGTGAAATCCTCTCATTTACTTGCAGAAAACATTTTCTGTTTCTCTCTAGGTCCTTGTCTGGTCCTTGTGTTTTGAAGCCAGTTCTAAAAAAAAGAGAAACTATTTTTAATCAAATATATTTTAGTTAAGCTTGGTTTTAGCATTATCACTGACTTGTCTCTTGACCTTGAGTAGACACAAGAAAGGCCACCCTTCCTGGGCTATACATAATATGGAGGTTATGAATGGTGCACAATTCCAAACTCCCAGTTGTCCCCACAGTCTGCATCAGCCCTTCTGTCCATGCAACCCAGGCTTTTCAAAGTTTCCCAGAAATCTGTCTATAACCTCTTTATTTAGAAGGAACAGAACTCCAACTGGCCCAACACATACATTTCCACAGCTTCTTGATTTTACTTAAACTGGGCCATCAAGATATATTCATGACTCAATGTATTCTAAGAATATTCTTCAACTTGTTATATTTTAAAGTCACATACAGAACAAAAAAGAGATTGTCATAATTGGACAATGCATTTTACACGTGATCCTAATGAGTACACTGAATACCTCTAGTCTTAATTTTTTCTCCTACATAAATTAAGGCTACCTGCAATGCTAGCCATAGTGTCCAAAGCTTTGAGGAGAATGTATGGCAATGAAAATGGTTTTTAGACTTTGCGATCTAATTATCTAGGGTTATAGAAGGGCACAGGCAAGAGTGTTTGGAAGCCTGTTGACATTTGATCACTCATGAAACCCATCTCCAAGTTCAGAATGATTTTAAGATAATAGCTAGAAGGATCTTTGACCACACTTAGGATGGTTAAAATTGTAAGTATACATAACAAAACTAGCACTTCTAAATACATGCTTTCATTTTTTCTTTGAACATAATTATATGCAGAACAATGAGGTACAAGAGCCCATAATGTGTCAGCAGTTACAGAGCCAGTTAACAAGTAGGGTACAAAAAGATGAAACTCAAAGGCAGGTGATCCTTTTCTCACATCCAGAACACCTAGGACCCTCTCCCCAGCCAGGGTCACTCCCTGATCACATGGGCTTTCTCTAAGCATGTGTACTTTAATTCAGATTTCTTTTGCAGTCATTACCTTGTTCAGATTTTCCACTTATTTGTATATCATTGATGTGTAGGACCTTTGAAATGTTTCCAGTACATAGAACTTTTATAATACAATAACATCATTGCCTACTTACTATTTGCTAATCTTTCTTTTTCCAATGCTGCTGTTACAGTCCCTTCCTTATTTCCTCTAAGAAAATGTCCTCGTAGTGTCAAACAACCGATATTTTCAATGACCCATGGATAATGACAGAATAGAGATATTGGAAACCTTCTTCAGAGTATATTAGGGCAATCCTAATAGAGTAAAATTTTGTGCAAATTAAACAATAATTTACAAAAATAATCATATCAGAAATTCCCAAACAAAATATGGGCTCATGTAAAAAATGGCTACAAATTACATAGCAATGCTGTGGGTGCCATGTGTGAGACATAATTGAACCATGTCCTTCTCCTGCACTTTAGACCATCTTTCACTTAGAGGTTGGCATACCAAAATTAACATATCTAAAGTAAAACTCCAAATACTTTAAAAACTGATCAGGCCAAAATCCGAGAGTCATCCTTAAGTCCTCTCACTGAATATGCAACATCTCTGCCAACTATCATTTCTACCGACAAAATGTTCAATTTTCCTCATTCTGTATAATTCCACAGCAAGCGCCTAATCAAAACCATCACAGTTCCTATCCTGGATAATGCAAAAGCACCTTCATTGGCCCCTACTTCCAAACTTACCTCACTATAGTTTTTTTTCCCATAAAATTCGTAAGATACATTCACATCCACACTAAAATGCATACTCAACAAGTATCACCCACAGTCCTATGTGAAGAAATGGTATGACACTTTTTCAAAAGTCTTTTGTATTTCCTGTATCGTTGGCCAAGAGGTATGTTCATGCAATTTTGGACTTTTGACTTACATTTATGATACACATGTGGCAATGCATTTGGTTGGCCAGCTTCTCCCTGATTGTAAAATCAGGATAGGGATTCTGTTCAAGTGATCCATTAAGTATCTCCAGTTCATCTTTCATAAATTTGTGCCTTGGTTTTCCTTTCCCTCTTTCCTCTTTTGTTTCCCTAACTTCATTATGACCATCTTCATCTGAAAATGCTGAAAAATGTGGAAATAGAAAGAAAAGAATTGAGGAATACTAGCAGCATCCAGTGGAAGAAAAGATTATTTGTTGACAAAGATTTTTAAAGATGGAACTCTGGATAACACCTAATTCATAATAACAAATCCAACAATGGATTCAAGGCTGATGTTTAAAATATGAAGATAACATGAGATTAGGATCTCCAGGGTAGGAAAGGACTTCAGACTAACAAAAATTCAAAAATATAAGGAAAGAGACAAATGAAAAATGCTCAGTCATAATAGTAATTGAGTAAATACAAATAAATCAACTCACATCAATCTCATAACCAGCAATTTAAATGGTTGGGGTAGGGTAGGAGAGGAGTGAGTTTTAATAAAATAGGGAGTAAGCATTGGAATGGTACAAATACTGGTTATTATGACCACTTTGGTATGTTGGTATACACCATGATGTTCAAAGTGAGGTTAGGCTTCAACACAGCAATAAAATAAAGGATAATTCAAGTTTTGGAGCATGTTTACATGACACTTTCCTACACCCTATACAATGTGATGGCAGTCTTAAAATCCTGGACTCAGAATGACAAGGGTTTTTTTTGGTGGTAGTGAGAATTGAAGCCAGGGTCTCAGGTGTGCAAGGCAAACACTACCCCTGAGTCACACTCAAGATAAAAAATAAAAAAGACTGGGAGGTATCTCAGGCGTAGAGCAGCCCTGGCTACACTCCCCAGCACAGTATAAAAATGAATGAAGAAAAATAAGTACCTGAAGTGGAGGATAGAACTGAAAAGGAAAAGCGATTTTATGAGATCAAAGTTAAGTTAGTATTAACAGTAAAATAAAATGTTGCAAGTTTGATTTTCTTTCCTGTAAGGAAAATAGCTATAAAATTGACACAAAAGGAATGAGAAGGGAATCAAAACAGACCACTACCAAAAGAAAACCTGAGTCAAAGTAGAAAGAACAAAGGAGGGAGATACACACATGCACACATGCAAGCACACTCTCAGTTGGAAGACATACCAAACAAGAAAAATGGCAGCAGTGACCCTCCTCTCCCCCTCTCCCCTTTTCTCCTTCCCAGTGGCTTGGTTTTATGGTATTTTGCAGAAGGGTGGGGGTTGAACCAGCAGCTCTCCCACAGGCTCTACCACAGACCTTCATCCCAGTCCTGTTTTATTTTTCATTTTGAGACAGGCTCCTACAAAATTGCCTCACACTTGAGATCCTCATGACTCAGGCTCCAGAAGTCACTCAATGGCAGGCATGCACCACCATGCCCCACTACTAATGCACTATTAATTATACAAAACAATGGTATTCTGGGTGACAAACTCATACAGGTATAAAAACATGATTGATTGACACACCCTGTCTCTGTCCTCTCTTCCTCTCTGGGTGACCCAATCAACTTATAAGACATCAATTTTTCATAGAAAACAACAACAAAATGTAACATTCACAAAAGGTGCCAGAAAAACTGGAAATCCACGTGCAAACTCTCAAGTTGACCCTTCAAATATAGGCAAAAATTGACTCAAAGTGGAAAAAATAAAGCTGGAAAAATGTATAAAACCTGCTGTAATAAAACTTAGGGGAAAAGATTAATGACATTGAATTTGGCAATGACTTCTGAGGTCACCAAAAGACAAACAAACAAAGAATTGGACTACATTCAAATAAAGAATTGTGCATCAAAGGACAAACTGAAAATGAAAAGAGAATCTGTGGAATAGGAGAATCCCTTGCAAATCATATCTGATAAATTGTTGATATCAAGACAAAGAACCACAACTCACACCCAAATCTAATTAAAAATAAGCAAAGGATTTGAATAGATTTTCTCCAAAGAAGATACTCAATGGTCATTTAGCATGTCAAAATAACAATTTGTTAGGGAAACCCAAATAAAATCCACAGGGAGATAACACCTCACTCCCATTAGGAGGGCTACTATCCAAACACCAAATAACCAAAACAACACAATTGCAGATAAGGAGCAGAGCAACTGGAGCCCCTGTTGCACTATTGGTGGCAGGAAAAATGGTGGAGCTACTAGGGAAAACAATATGGCAGTTTCTCAAAAAATAATTTAAAATAACTATATTATCCAGCAATTTCACTTGTGTGAGGAACCTAGGGTAGTCAAATTCAGGGAGATAAAACATACAATGATGGTCCTCACAGGGTGAGGAATTGGCCATGGGGAGTTGTGTTTTAATGGTTACAAAGTATCAGTTCTACAAGATGGAAAGAGCTGTGTGGACAGTAGGCGGGAATGGTTACAGGACAGTGTAATGTAGGTGATGCCACTGAACTGCAATTTAAAAATGGTGAGGGTAAATTTTACAGGTTTTATTAAAAAATAATTCAAGGAAACCGGCCAACAGAGAAGGCCTGAATCTGTATACTTTAGACAAAAAAAAGTTCAATTTTATAGCAAAATCTATCCCAGGATAAGTAACCACTCGACAAAACAGATTGAATTCACTCTGAGAGTGGAGCCCCCAAGATCATAAAGGTCACACCTTGTAATATTGTCCCATCTGGTTTAAGGTTTTCACACAGGAACTTCAGGGGGTTCAACTTTGACTCCATTCCAGTGGGACTGAGCCCAGAGCTACTTTTTTCTCAGTCATGCACCAGACAAATGCTTCTGTCAAGGAGAGACTGCATACTTGAGGGTGATGCCACAGGTGATATCATCAGGTGACTCATGACATCAGAGTTATCTCAGTTGATGTAAGTGCATTCTATGATGGCCAAACAGCAGAAATCACCTAATACATTTCCCAGAACTGGTCCCCATCACTAAGAAATGTTTGATTGGAATCATTTTAGGTGATTTTTGACATGTTTTTAATATAAGAAATACAATTCTCCTAAAATACAGGCATAGTGAATTCTGTCTTACAGAGCAAAGGACGATGTCCTTTATGTAAAACTTGAACATGGTATTGAGTCATGACAGTGAGTTCTGGAGAAGACATTAGAGCCTTATCCCTGTCTAGAAGGAGCTAGTGAGAAGACAACAGGAAGCAATGCTTTTAATAATGCCACCTAGCAGACACCTTCCAACATTTCCTATGCAGCACAACTGTTTTACCTCAAGTCCTAGAGAACAATGGAAGATGTGTAGCCTGAGGTACTAGCCATGAGACTGTGAGTTCCCCCATGTTTGGAAAGAACATGTAAAAGGGATTTGGAAAAGGAAAAAAATAAGCACTCTATTCACAGCTACATCACACCTGTGGAGGCCAGATGAGCACAGCCAATTTTCTAGGGGTGTTCCTTGTGAAGGGTTATGGAAAATAATATTCCTATAAAATAACTCCCCAAGAAAAAGGAAGGGACAGTGTGGCTTGAGAAGCGGGAAAGGAGACTGATCAACCATTAAACCTCTCCCAATGCATTCCTGATAACAATGGGCCCTGGGGAAAAGGGTGGATATGGAATGCTAGGCCCTAAACCTTGACCTTCCCAAGGTCAACCTAATCCTGAATGACATTGGGCAAGATTTGAACACTCATCCCTCAGCATCTAATTTTAACCTGTACAGCTGGCCCCTGATGGTCAAAAACTGCACTTACACAATGATTACATCCTCCTCCTCCTCCTACCCTATAAAATCAGGATTCCCCCTGTAACTGACGGCCATTTTTCCGTCTGGAAAGTGGACCCGAATGTTGCCATTTTCCATCAGGAAAGTGGACCCGAATGACGCCCCACTCTGCGAAGGAATAAAGGCTTCTCTGAATCCGTCGAGGTCTGCCGCCCGTTTTTTCCTTTTTGCGCTTACACCTTGTCTGTTTCATCCCTCTCCCCATCTCTTAAATCAATATACGAAGGCCCCAGCATATCTGATCAGTAAATATGCATGTTTAAAGTTCTTTTAAAGGCATGAGATTTTCAAATAAAAGCACAGGAGTAAAAAGCAACAGTCAAAGGGACAAATCCTTTGGATTGCTCTAGCCTCTGGTTAGAAGCAGGGTCTCTGACGCCTGCTCACCTGAGATCCTTGGCAGGTTAGAGGAGGATTTCACATCTCAAAGGGAATACAGTTGAGTCATCACTGTTTGGGGGGCCCTTTGATGCACATTTTTGCCTCTGAGACCATGTGCCCAGTGAGCTCCTGGGTCTACTATGTACAGTTCAGGAAATGGGTCATGTCTAAGTTGCAGGACAGTTACAGCTGACCCTACAATGTCCACCTCTGTATTAGGTCTCCTATAGAAAAAGAAATCAGAGCCAGAACAAAGACTTTTGCAAGTCCACCTCTTCAAAAAGGAGGTGCGCCAAAATCTCTTCCACTACCCTAGGTTTGAAGAGTTCTAACTTATTACTGAATTAAAAAAAAAAAAAAAAACATTGAACTCAAAAAACAATCCCCAGGACCACTCATTAAATTCTTCCAGTACAGTTTCTTACCCCCTCTCCCACCCTGGTGATGCTGGTGATCTAATCCTGGACCTGGGGCATGCTAGGTAAGTACCCTACCATTAAGCTATAACCATGCCTTTGTACTTCTCATTTGTTTGGTGGGGGAGATAGTCAGAGGGAACCCAGGTTCTCCTGCACACTAGGCAAGCACTACACCACTGAGTCACACACCAACCTAAACTGCTGATTTTTATTTGTTTTTCTCTTTTTCTCCCAGGCCTTTCTAGGCTCTGCCCCCACTAACTTTTAAAATGCTTAGACTGGCCATGAATTCAGGATCCTCCTCTCTCAGCCTCCCAAGTAGCTGGGATTACAAGTGCACAACACTGCATCTGGCTAGCTTTTTAACTCACAGCAAAGAAGAAAGAGTACAAGAACCTAAAGAATTTCTCACTCGACCTTAACATAAAGCAGCACTTGCCAATTTTCTTTGATCCACCCAACCATTTCACTCATCTCCTTATCATTCCCCTTCATTTTTTTAATGGGAATCCCAGACATAAGGTTTGGCTTGAAAATACTCCCAAATATCTCTAAAAATAAAAAGAAAGACCTTTTAATGTAACCATGGCTTGGAAAAGCCATGCTACCCAATTTCATCAGTGATGGAAGTTGTCCTGACCCCCAAGCCTGCACTTTTATGAGATGAAGGCTCAAACATCCCCACTCCCAAACACTAGAGCACGCAGTGGACAGCCTGTCACAAAAAAATCACATCTCAGTCCTCCACCAAAGACACTCACCTTTGGAAATCATGTTGAACCTCTACTCCTCACTCATTCTCAGTGGTAAAGAGAGGAACTCTGGAGCTGCCTCCATTAAATATAGCCCACTCTAGACACCTGGACCAGGCAGCAGACCTAGCCCCACCCTAGTCCACAGCCCTAATCTAGGCACATCTGATTAGGTTTAACCTAACCTACCACTTCAAATCCTAGCTTCCCTTCATTGAATGCCCAATGAAACTAATATTATGTAATCCCAAGACATCCTCATAATGTGGGTACTATTTTATCCCCACTTGGACTTGAGGACACCAGGAGCAGAGATGTTTAAGCCATAGTGAGCTCCTAACCTCAGACTTCCAGCCTTGCACTCCTCTCTTTCTCACTATAATAAGTCACATGCTGTGTGAGGACGATAGTTTTGACTCAAAGATGAACCACATCACTTGATATAGTATTAAGGAAGACTGAGCTTGGAAGTAGAACAGAACATGGGTTGAAATTGAAAAGGACATTAGAAGACATAAGACTAGTGTTTAAAGAATCTTAGATCATTTGTCAAAAAATATATAAATTGTTTTTTTTTTCTTTTTGGTACTGCAAATTGAACCCAGAAACTCTCTACCACTGAGGTTCATTGCCCCAGGCCTTTTTTCCCCTTGAGTCATGGTCCTGTTGCTTTGCTGGGGCTGGCAACCAACTTGCAAACCTCCTGCGTCAGCCTCTGAGTAGCTGGGATTACAGGTATGTTCCTGGAGCCCTGATTAATTCAGTTTACTCTTCATTCAGTACTGTGATGGAGCAAAATCTCAATTTTACAGGTAAAGAACTGCAGACCTTGGAATTTGGGGCCCAACTCTGGGACTCTGTATTTTCCCAAACACGGTTGGTAAGGTATTAGTACTTGGAAGTTTTATATATATATATATATATATATATATATATACACACACACACACACACACACACACACGTATGTATGTGTATGTATATATATGTA
>JAJEJO010042580.1:0-10238 GCA_020662805.1 Glaucomys volans | reverse complement strand
GTGACCCCATCGGAGTTGTACTGGACGTTGCTAACAGAGTACAGATCATTGACAAAATAACAATAAGGGACTCCAGGAGAACTGGATTCCTGGAAAGTAAAGTTGATATCATAGATCAGCAGGCAATACTAGATTTCTCAAATAGAAATAGTTATAAAAGGCAATCTATTTGGAGATAAAGAAAACACATCACTCATACATGCACAAATAATTAGGTAGTGGTAAAAAGTAAATTTCTAGATACAAAACATAATACTTATTAAAAATATGCTACCTCAACCCACATCTACTCTTCATATACAGATCATGTTCCTTGGAAACCCTGTTTCTATGGATTTGAAGTAGGCACATGGCTACTGGGGCTATGCTCACGAAATTGCATAAGCGGAAAACATCTTGGTGTCCATCAACCCTCAGCGTGTTTACCTCCCAGGCACAGCCACGGGCAATGCAATTTTCTTCAGAAGCACCAAGCTCATCGGGGTAGCAGTCTATTTTTTCTTCGTCCCTGATGATTAATTTCCACTCCACTGTGTATTCCTCCCCCAGGACAAGATTGATATCTGTGATGATGGCAACCTGAACAAGTGGAGAACACACAGGAAATTTTCCTCAGGACAAAAGCCTGGCAAGATTCAAATGTTTTCAGCAACACATATGGGCATCAGACCAGACTTTCAACAATCCAAGTAACATCTGAATGTAGTTCATATGGAGAGAGGTATATAATTGGAAGGAAAATATTCAGTAGCAATTTTTCAAATGTCAGTACTCTATCAAAATCTTGTGCATTATGTTGTCGGAGGAATGAAATAAAATAAGACCTGTTGTGATCACCCCTTTTCTTTCATTCCCTCAGTCCTTTTCCCCTTCTGTATTTTGTTTTGTTTTAGGATTTCTGCTGCTATTGCCAAAATGAGTTTATCTTCTTATCCTCCACACCTCAAACCAGTATTCCCCATTGGAGAAGCAGGTTGGAAAGCAACTGACCAATGATAATCATATGGCCCAGACTCTCATTCCTATTCTTCATTGGGAATCATCAATGAATGATTTCCTTTCCTTGGATCACAGTTATACCAACTACAAAATTGGTGAGTTGGGAAAATCATTACATTTCCTTTTATTTCTAACATTCAGTCTTCATTTCTCCAAGCCCAGATGTCCAGAAAATGAAATTTTGGGGGAAATCCTACTTACTATGTAAAATAGTTAACATTTTCTCTATACTGTTCTTATATTTTTCTCTTATTTAAATAGCACTTTTCAGATTTAATGTTATTGTTCTCATTTGTCTGGAGCAATAAGTTCACATTTCAAAGATTATCATCTTTCTCCTAGTCTCCTAATCCAAATCATCTTGAATATCCCTATCCAACTAATCCTACCCTCAACTCCATCTCCAAGAATGCCTAGATTTAAAGATCACTGTAAGACTGTATGAGAGAACTAAATGACATGACCTTCTCATCTTGGCACTTCAGTCTCTCCAAAATCAGAGCTATTTCCTCCTGTCCAAATTTATATCCTTCCAAAAGTGAAGCCAAGCTTATATAAGTTCACAAAATTCACAAACTATAATTGAGGACTATTCTCATTCTTGAGTTATCTTATTCTGCTATCTCAACTTGGAATGTGTTAACTAGACAAATGTTCTTTCTAGGAAAATGATGTCCATTTGTGGAATACTCTGCTAGTTGCCTTCCTTGAGTAAAATAGTCCCTTTTTCCTATTTCAGTGAGAAATCCTAAGTTCCGAATGAAAGGATCAATGTAGCACAGTTATGGCATGAAATGGTAAGTTCAAGTTCACTGAAAGTTCCTGGTAAAAGCATTCTTTCTTGATTTAAAGGACTGCCACTTCACCTTACATCTTCCTTTTGCTTCCCATTTTTTCCCATAATATGTCCCACCATAGGTACATAGTGACTGGAACTCAGCAATCACTTCCTGTTCCAAGAGAAGAAAAGACCTAGACTCTGACAAACTTGAGTCATTGAACCAATGCCAACAGCTGTCCACCTTCTAAACTGCAGAAGGAGGAAAATTCAATTTGTTGCAATTTTTGTTTTCTGTAATTTGCACCTAATAAATCCCTATATAACATGCCATTTTTCACAATCCAGCACTGGCCCCAGTCTTCATAAAATTTGTCTCAACTATTGCAGTAAGCTTTGAACATAAATTAAGATACAACCTAAAATTTGCCATAAGTTCATTTTGGTTGTCATTCCCCTGCCTAATTATTTCTTGTGTATAAATCGTGTCTCCTTACCACCCACTTTCAAACCAAAAAAAAAAGAGTTTCTTCTGTCTTATGTTAATAAGCTTACTTGGCAAACATGGAGTGAGCTTGTTTTCACATATGCATTCTTCACATGACTTCCATTTTGCCATATACATAAATGATATACTATTTACTTCTAACTTTATAATGTATGCATTCTCAATAAGTGTTGTCAGGACAAAATGTCAAATGTCATCTATATGTCATGATGGTAGAATTGAATTTGACTTATTTTCCCAAATGTGGAAGATCCCTCACAAACCATGTTTACCTGGCAGGTCTAATGCCAAAACTACTGACAGTACCCATGGTCAGGACCATTTGAAGAAAGCATTCCTTACAACACTAGGTATCAGAGGAAATGATTACAGGCTGCACAGGATGGCCAGGTCTCACTACAACTGATGAGAAATTATTTTATTATTATCATCTAACCAAAAAAGTAGTCATAGGATAGTATCATCAAAGTCCTAGTCCTCAAATGGCTTTTGAAAATGTATGTGTTAGAGGGAGATTCCATGCATCTCTACAAGTTTTTAAAAAGTGGGAGCTTCAATATTTGAATTCATGGGATTCCTACCTACCATCTATACCTTTCAGCATCAGACATCCTCTTCCTCTTTCCCATTTCCTCTTACCTGTTCTAATCTCTCTAGTGATGCTAGTTAGTCAGAGAACACACAGGGGCAGGGACGAGTGCAACCATAAAAAGACCATATTACCTTATCCCTGCTCAGTAGAACCTCCCTGTCTTTACTAGCTCTGCCCAGCGCCTCATCATCACTTCTGTTCCCAGCCCTCTGACTTCCCACCACACGCTTCACACAGTGTTCTGGTCCTTCAGAAATCCACACAACCTTGACAAGAAGGACCACCAAGGTACTATGAAGAATTCTGGGAAAAACAACCTCAACAAGTAGATTTTTACCTTCAGGCTAGCATCATATGTGACCTTGGGAGAAGTTGGACTCAGGACACCATTGTGTTTCACTGTAACGTTGCTGGGTTCCTGTGTTCCAAAGATTTTAATCTCCTGAAAGGCTAAATTATTGGGGTCCTTGTAGGTTGATTGTGAAATCTTCACATCCAGGCGGTTCTGCAAATCAAAATGCACAATGAAGCACAAAGCTGTGCCTGTTATACACAGATTCTCTAGTCACTCAAATGTTTCCATCCTAGACCAGAAGCTCCCTACTGCTCTGAATGCCTCTTAGTTCTCTCTACTAATGCATGCTCAATGACTACAAACAACATTTAATAAAATCTGAGGGAGGGAAGACTTCAGGAACACAAACACACAAACATTTTGGAAAACATTATTGAAAAACACTAGCTGCTTTGACTTCTCAATAGTATTGTTTCCTTTTGATTATATTAAATTGCAATTATTAATAGTTAAGTGATACTTGGAAATGTGTTCACCCTGTAGTTATCAATGCAAATGGAGTTAAAAATATAATTACACACAAACCAAGCACATATGTACTTATGGTAGACAAAAGCCCACACCTAAGACTCTTAAAAATATACTCACTTGAGTTGCAGAAAATTCACATAAAAGATAGACTTTATTGGCCACAGTATCTAAAAACAGAAAATAAAAAAGTCAGACTGGTCTGCTACCAAAGAAAAAAATCTCTTTTAACCTAATAGTTAATACCACAAATTACACGATTTACATCATTTTTACAACTGAATAATATTCTATGGTAGGAAAGTAACAAAACTTATTTATTCATTCACTTATCAGTGGACACTTAGACTGTTTCCATATCTTAGTTAATATGAATAATGCTGCAGTGAACAAGGGTATGCACATACCTCTTTGACATACTGATTCCATTTCTACTGAATATGTATCCAGAAATGGGATTCAGGATCATACTGTAGTTTCATTGTTAATATTTTAAGGAATTTCTATACTGTTTTTTCAAAATGGATGTACCATGTGGCTGCATCACTGAGGCAATCTGATTTTAAGTCCTTTGGGTATAAGCCAAGGAGTGGGATAGCAGGGTCAAACGGTGGATTCATTCCAAGTTTTCTAAGGAATCTCCACACTGCTTTCCAGAGTGGTTGCACCAACTTGCACTCCCACCAGCAATGTATGAGTGTACCCTTTTCCCCACATCCTCGCCAACACCTGTTGTTACCTGTGTTCTTGATAAAAGACATTCTAATTGGGGTAAGATGAAATCCTAAGGTGGTTTTGATTTGCATTTCTCTTATAACAAGTGATGTTGAACATTTTTCATAAATCTGTTGATTGCTTGTAGATCTTCCTCTGTAAAGTGTCTGTTCATTTCCTTGGCCCATTTATTGATTGGGTTATTAGTGTTCTTGGTGTAAAGATTTTTGAGTACTTGGTAGATTCTGGAGATTAGTGCTCTGTCTGAAGTGTGTGTGGCAAAGATTTTCTCCCACTCTGAAGGCTCTCTCTTCACATTGCTGATTGTTTCCTTTGCTGAGAAAAAGCTTTTTAGTTTGACTCTATCCCAATCATTGATCCGTGCTTTTATTTCTTGCGCTTTGGGAGTCATGTTAAGGAAATCTGGTCCTAGGCCAACATGATGAAGATTTGGACCTATTTTCTCTTCTATTAGGTGCAGAGTCTCTGGTCTGATTTCTAGGTCCTTGATCCACTTTGAGTTGAGTTTGGACTGTTATGCTAAGTGAGATCAGCCAATCCCAAAAATCCAAAGGCCGAATGGTCTCTCTGATAAATGAATGATGATGCTTAATGCAGGGGGAGAAGGGTGGCAAGAATGGAGGAAGGATAGATTAGAGGGAAGGGAGGGGTGGGGGCGGGGTGGGGGGTAAAAATAATAACAGAGTGTGTGACAGATACCATTGCCCTGTGTACATGCATGAACGCACAGATGGTGTGACTCTACTTTGTGTACAACCAGTGGAACAATAGCTGTACTCCATTTGTGTTTAATGAATCATTAAGTAAATAAAAAAAAAGATGATAAAAAAAATGGATGTACCAATTTATAATTCCACCAACAGTGTACAAGAATTTGCTTCATTTTCTCCATATCCTAACACTTAGCTCTTCTCTTTTTCATGACAAACATCCTAACAGGTATGAAGTGATGTTTCATTGTAATTTTCTACTTGAACTCCTCTGCTGATTAGTGATGTTCAGAACCTTTTCACATACATGTTGACCAACTGCATATATTTGCATGTAAACACACCCAATCAAATTCTTATCCTATCTTTATTACTTAGGTTTCATTAGTGCATTACAGTTAAACATAATAGTGGGGTTCATTTTGATATATTCATGAATTTATATAACACAGTCTGCTGCAGTTCAGTCCCAGTACTTCTTCTCTCCCTCCCCTCCCCCCTCCCCCTTGTCCCCTTACTCGACTCTATTGGTCTTCTTTCTATGTATTTATTTTAGTTGATATGATACAGTTATATATAAAATTATAATCATTGATATATTCAAACATGCTTATAGCTCCTATTTTTAAATCATGTTATTTATTCTCTTCCTAGTGAGTTTCAGGAGTTTTTTAATATTAATGCTTTATCAGGTACATAGTTTGCACATAATTTCTCTTATTCTGTGGGTTACCTCTTTTCATTTTGTTGTTTCTTGGCCTTGTAGGAAGAAGTCAATTAGTTTGATTTACCGTCACATCTATACTTTTGCTGTTTTTGTCTTTGCTTTCATTGTCATAAACAAAAAAGCACTTGTAAGACCTGTGTCAAAGAACATTTCCCCTATGTTTTCTCCTAGAATATTTGTGGTTTCAGACTTTGTGTGTTTAATCCATTTTTCATAATAGCCAAAATAAGGAAGCCATGTGTCAATGAATAAGCAAATGGATAAAGAAATTGTGATATATATAGTAATACATATATACACATACATATATATGTATCTATGTGTGTGTGTGTGTGTGTGTATACGTGTATATATACATATACATATATATATTTCTCCAATGGAGTGCTATTTAGGCATTAAAAAGAAGGAAGTCCTTCTATTTGTGACAACATGTGTGAACCTAAAGCATATCATAATAAATGAAATAAGTCAGTATGATCTTATTTGTATGTGTGTGGAATTAAAAAATTTAAATAAGTTGAACTCAGAAGCAAAGGGTAAAACAGAGTTTGCCAGGGGCAGGGGAGGGGGGGAAATGGGAAGATGTAGGTCAAAGGGTACAAACATTTAACTAAAAGAAGGACAAGTTCCAGGGAGCAAAAATGTGAAGCATGGGTGGTAAAGTGTTAACTTATTTGATTGTGATCATCATTACACAATGTGAGTGTATGTGTTCATGTATGTGTGTACATATGTATATGTAAAATACATATATATGTAAAAAACATTTTGCATATATAGTTCACCTTTATTATGTTCAACCTTATTTGTTGATTTAAGTATTTGTAAATAAAATAAATAAAAAGATTTCTTTAAAAGCTACATATCAAGAGTAACAAAATTATGAACAAGTCTCCATGACCAAGCTGTTGATTTTCCTCCTTCTTCCCATCATAACCTTGAAGAGATTCCTTTCCAAGTACTTCTAAGTCATAAGCCTTTTGGGAATCTACTTCCTAAGTTACACACCAAAAATTGTTAGCATACTATAAGAAAAAATACTGTTAAAAAGTACAGTAAGATATACACAGTTGACAAGTATATTCTTGCTGTCACATTGAGAGGAGTATGTTTTTGATATCATCAGTCTTTGTTTATAAATATATTGGAAGAGGACCTTTATATTATGAATAAATTACAGGAAGATCATGAACATGTCTTCCAGGTGCCTACTAATAATAAAATGAAAGCCTATTATGGATCACTGGCCAAAGGGACAGTTGGGAGAGAGGCATGTTTCCCTTCCAAGTATGGTTCATCTACACTACCTCTGAACAGCGCAAACTGACAGCAAAGTCACTTATCTCAAGTGACTTTTCTTACAGTGCCTTGTGACTCAAGCCCCTCTCCCCACCCCCATCCCCACTAGAATGAGCAGCAGGAGTAAGCACCCATGAGTCAAAGATGCAGGAATAGAAATAGTATTTCTCATAAGACAGACTCACCTTTGGTTTCCCCATCATCCCAGAAAAGTTCTCCCATTGCTTCTTTGTTCTCATCCAGGGCGATGATGAGACCAAGAGGGTTCCGTCGACTGTGGGAAACAGAGTTAGGGAATACAAAAAGATCAGGGCACAAAGAATTTGCCAAATGGTTCCTTCAGATTTCAATTGGGAAAAGTTACTAGCAATAGATGGCTCTGCTTTCCTTCTGAAACAAAGTACAAATTAGAAGGTGATTCTTGGGGAGATTCAAGATGGCGGGCTAGAGGAAGGCTGCATTCCTACTTGCTCCGTGGATTCCTACTTGCTCGGGATTCAAACAGCAGGAATGTGGCTCTCAACGAGATTTTATATTCAAAGCACATATAGGGGGGTCCCCGGGTGCCGCTCCAGAACCAACTCAGCCGGGCTGGGCTCGGCCCCTCCATGGGCAGCTACCACCCGGGAGCGCCGGACCCTGCAGCTGCTTCGGAGCCACCGACCTGGGTCTGCGCCAGCCAACAAGTGAGTGCAGGTCCCCAGCAGTGGCTTTGAAGTCACTGGCCGTGGCTCCGGCACCAGCCAGCAACCTCCCAGGCGGAGACCGAGCATCTCAGGCTACCTTGGGCCTCGCTGTGACTTCTGGAGGGGTCTGGCCGGGAGCTTCTGGGATCGCTGACTCCGGCGGGGAGTTGGAACTACTCCGCGCCATTTTGGCAGCTTCCCTGGCAGAGAGGGCCCATCTCCAGCTTCCTGGGGCCTCCAGTGGCGTCTGGAGAGCTGCGGCCCGGAGCCTCTAGGATTGATGACTCCGGCGGGGAGCTTAGGGCCTTTGGCACCAGCTTACAGTGTCCCCAGGAGAGAGCAACCACCTGCCACCGCCTGAACCCCCAGCGAGGAGTTCAGGTCAGCCTAGGCTCTCAAGCCCAGTGTCTCCATCACTGAGCACAGTTCTATGACACCACCCCAACTTGATCTAGTGCCCAGGCCAACACCCTGGCCAACACCCAGGCCCGGAGTCTACCACCTTGCTGTATCTAATTGTCTATCAACACTAGGGTGCCTCTGCCCAGAAGCATTGATCATTCCCAACCTGGAGGTAGTGGGACAGCACCTTTCTTGGGTCACCGCTTGATCAAACACCCCTCAAGCAACAGAGGGGAAGATACACGAGCACCATGAGAAAATACGGGAAGAAAGTGTCCCAATCAAACCTAGATGATATATCAAGAGAACCCAAAGACAGCATGGTAGAAGGAATGACAGAAAGGGAATTCAGAATGTTCATAATTAAAGTGATCCAAGAAGAGAATGATGTGACGAGAGAGCAGATTCAGGCTATGAATAATCAGCTAATAGAGCAATTGCAGGAAGCAAAAAATCACTTCAATAAAGAGATAGAAATTCTGAGAAAAAAACAAACAGAAATTCTTGAAGGAAACAAGGAAATGAAGGAAACAATAAACCAAGTTAAAAACTCAATAGAAAACATAATTAACAGAATAGATCACATGGAAGACAGAACCTCAAACAATGAAGACAAAATATTTAATCTTGAAAATAAAGTCGAACAAACAGAGAAGATGCTTAGGAATCATGAACGAAACCTCCAAGAAATATGGGACATCATGAAAAGACCAAATTTAAGAGTAATCGGGATTGAGGAAGGTGCAGAGATACAAACCAAGGGTATGAATAATCTATTCAAGGAAATATTATCAGAAAATTGCCCTAATATGATGAATGAGATGGAAAATCAATTACAAGAAGCTTACAGGACACCAAATGCACAGAATTACAACAGATAGACACCAAGGCACATTATAATGAAAATGCCTAACATACAAAACAAAGATAGAATTTTAAAGGCTGCGAGAGAAAAGAATCAGATTACCTACAGGGGGAAACCAATACGTATATCAGCAGATTTCTCAGCCCAGACCCTAAAAGCAAGAAGGACCTGGAACAACATATTTCAAGCTCTGAAAGAAAACGGATGCCAACCAAGAATCTTATACCCAGCAAAACTTACCTTCAGATGATGAAATAAAATCCTTCCATGATAAACAAAAGCTTAAAGAATTCACAAAGAGAAAGCCTGCCCTACAGAACATTCTCAACAAAATATTCGAAGAGGAAGAAACGAAAAATAACAATCTCAGTCATCATAAGGAGGAACTACCCTAAAGAAAGACTCAATCAAAGGAGAAACAAAGTTAAGCTAAAAACCCTAAAAAAGCTAAAATGACAGGAAATACAAGTCATATCTCAATAATAACCCTGAATGTAAATGGCCTAAATTCATCAATCAAAAGACATAGACTGGCAGACTGGATTAAAAAGAAAGACCCAACAATATGCTGCCTTCAAGAGACTCATCTCATAGAAAAAAATGCCCACAAACTAAAGGTGAAAGGTTGGGAAAAAGCATACCATGCACACGGACTGAGTAAAAAAGCTGGGGTTTCCATTCTCATTTCAGAAAAAGCAGACTTCAAACCAAAGTTAGTCAGAAGGGATAAAGAAGGACATTTCATATTGCTTAAAGGAAGCATAAATCAACAGGACATAACAATCATTAATATTTATGCACCAAACAATGGTGCATCCATGTATGTCAATCAGATCCTTCTCAATTTCAGGAATCAAATAGACCAAAACACAATAATACTCGGAGACTTTAACACTCCTCTCTCAACGTTGGACAGATCTTCCAAACAAAAATTGAATAAAGAAACTATAGGACTCAATGACACAATCGCTAATTTGGACTTAACGAACATATATAGAATATTCCATCCATCAAAAAGCGAATACACTTTCTTCTCAGCAGCGCATGGGTCCTTCTCTAAAATAGGCCATATGTTATGCCACAAAGCTACTCTTAACAAATACAAAAACAT
>JAJEJO010042543.1:0-14042 GCA_020662805.1 Glaucomys volans | reverse complement strand
TTTTTTTTTTTTTTTTTTCCTTTGAGAGACTTTTCTGGCTATGAATGGGCCAAAGGAAAGGAGGAGGGAGGAGGGGGAAGAAGCCATTATGGCTTTAATGGTTTAATCTGCGGATATATGTTGTCAACCTGGCCAACCTCCAGGAGCACTGAGAACTGCCAGCTCGAGCCAACACAAGCACATGCTAACTTGATGGGCAGTGAAACAAGACTCGGTTGTGTCATGAAGGTGAGTGCTAAGCTCTCATCGGACCTATGCTTCCTGGGGTCCCTGCCAGAAGGCAGTAACCAATACAGGCATCATGGAGACCCTTTCATGCACACAAACAGAAGGTCTGCAAATAAATATGTGGAAGATGCTGGGGCTTGGGTTTGTTTGGCACGGGGTGCCTGCTGCAGATGGGTAGACTCTACTAGGACAGGGAAAGGCACCCCCGTCCTGACCAAGTGTGCCTTTCTTTCTCCTGTGGCTGGAGATGGAGAGTGGGCTGCCTTGCTTTCCAAGTACCTTTGCTCTTCTGGAAGTTTTTCAGGTGGGCTTTCTTCTTTAATGCCTTCAATTATCACAATTCAAATGATTATATTCCCAACCCTACACCCAATAGCCACAGAAGTTTGGCATTTCCTGCCCTGACTAGAAAATGACCTGGCAGAACCAGCAGAAGCCTGGCTCTTCAGCCCTTTATTCCCCTACTGCAGCCTTTAATTCAGTCCCCTCCTCCCTTTCTAACTGCAGGAGAAACAAGAGATTAGTGCAGACAGATGGAAATATTTTTTTCCGCCTCAGCATTTGCTGTCACAACTGAGAACTGGGAAGGTTCTCAGATGGTTCTTGAGCAGCATGGAATTTCCCAGGCCCATCTTAAACTGCCTTCACCTGATCCCAAAGGGAAGGCACAGAACAAAGCTGCTGTTCTTTTCTGAGAGCGGCCCTTGAACATGACACTTGGAGTTCCAGTTAAGGCTGGGTTACTCCCTCAACCCCTGCACTTTCTGATAGCTGTTACTGAGCTGTCTTTGACACCTTAGTGCACCATATTAAACACCATGAAATGAACATTTGGCAGCCTTAGCATGTCCACCTGCCCAAACATGAATGTTCATACTTGCTGATAATCATAATCCTTGGGAGGCATGGATCTTAACTCTTATTAGAAGTGTGAGAGGGGTGGCATGGTCCTCTCTGAAAGGGTTACAGTCACATCAGGAAAACATAAGACTTGCCCAGAAGTATTCATGGGAAGAGACAAAGGCCAAGGGAATGATAGAAGGCAGGTGAGACGTGAGTTCAAAGGAAATTAAATGGTCACAGAAAATTGGGAAGACAACATGGAGGTGGCATCATTTGTGGTCATGAGAAATAGGCAAGGTTTTAAAAGGTGGGAAGACAGTATTCCTTTGAGGGAAACAGCTGAGTAAAAGGATCTTATCCCCACCATGTTCCCACTTCACACCACATGCCAGATACTGAGATGGGCTGTGTGCACTCATTTAATTCTCCAGCTATGAGGCAGATGTGATTATCTCCATTCACACAAGAAATGAAAGTTTTCAGAGGGTAAATGACTCGCCCCTATGTTGGTTGATCTATGGGTCAGACCAGCTCTGACTTTAACGCTTGTGCTTTTAAACTGCTCTAAGACATGGAAGTCAGAATCTAGACTGGTTTAGGTGCCCAGGGTGCACAAGAGTCCATTTTGGAGGCAGGGGAAGAGGCAGGGGTTGTAAGGTGCTGTCTACTAAGTAGTGCTCTTATACCTCATCAGGAGTCATGGTGAATGATGGAGGTGGCTGGTGGGTGGTGTAAGCAGGTGGTTGAATATAGCCAAGTTTGGAGGGGAGCTGAAGAGGTTGATGTTGATTTTCTTTGGACCTAGACCAATTAGCCATTTCTGGCTGATGATGGAAAGGAAGTTGGTATCACATAGGTTTGGGTACCCGGCTGCCTGTGGGTGGTCAGCTGGGAAGGAGGGGGCACGGATCTGTGAGGTTTCCTTCCCATTCCTCCGCTCTCTGCTCAGCTGACTGCTTATGGCCCCTCCCTCAGCTTCCTCCGAATCCTTTTCTGAGCACTGTCTACATGTTGATGAAAGTGCTCTACTGAATGCTATAGAACACAGCAGGAATGGCCCAGTTAGACCATTATGCTAGCAAATTCTGAGAGCCTCTGGCTGACAGGTGTGGATTTCAGCCCTGGTTAGCAGGAACGAGGCTCAGGGACTTACACATCTCAGCTGCCACAAGAACCCTTGATGGGGCTTTCTGACTGGGATATTCAAGGGGAGGTTCATCAGTGGGTGGTTTAAGGTCAAAGATTTATGTCAAATTATTCCTTACTCCCTGCTTGAGGGAACACAGAGACAAGAAAAGCAAGATGGAGTCAGCACCTCCTATTTGCAGGCACTCTAGCCTCATTTCATATTTTCACTCACATATACCTGCTGTAGGCTTGTGTGATGAAATTACCTCATTTATGAGACTGGGAAACCATAACCCAGAAAGTCTTAGAAATTTGCTCATGCAGCTAGTAAGTGGTACAGTCCGGCCTCAAGGATGAGTCCACCTAACTCCTATCCCTGAATGGTCTTCCTACTCTGCTGAAGCCTCCTAGGGCTATGTGGTTTTGGGTAATGTAGGCATTCTTATGCCCGCTTGGAAGAGTTGGGGTCAGTATTCAAAGAGTACCCCCACAGGCTGGCCTACTTCTTTACAAAGCAGGGACCTCTGCTGAGTCTAAGTGGTCCTTACTCTAGGATGCAGGTATGGCTGGTGGAATGGGGGGTGACTATTTGCAGGGAGCTTCTTGAGAAAGCCCCATCCTAAGAGAAGAAGCCTGGAGAGTCACAATGGGAAGATAAGGATTGGGGTTCAGGGGAGAGGGCCATTCTGAGATTTCATTCCTTTCTATTGCCTGGGTCTTCATATCTGAGTCCTAAGGAGGGAAACAAGAAAGGGCCAGGAGAAACTTTTGGAGTCTGGGAGTGCAAGGCAAGTGGTGCTACCATTGGCAAATGGACGTGAGGACAGTCAGTGGGAGCTGGGGGGTGGCGTCTGGCTGGCCCAGCACACAGCAGTGTGGCAGTGGGCCAGGCCAGCTCAGGAGGGAGCAAGGAGCACTATGGGGAACACTTTCCATATGGTCAGGCCCTGCAGCCTCAGCAGCAGAGCACATGGTAGATGCTTCAGACACATACCAGGGTCACCCACTGGCTGAAGCAGTCCTGAAGGGGCTGTGGATGGGGAGAGGTCCTGTCTGAGATTCTCTGGAATCCTAAATTTTGAACATTACATTGAATTATGCCACATTAACGATGCCACAGGCATGTTCCTTGAACCACAGAGAAAGGCTTCTCTTCCCTGCTGTCTCCCTGGAGCAGACTGGATTTCGCCATCAGTATTTTCCAGAGAAAGTGGTAAAGAGGCCCTGAATGCCTCTTGTCATTCATCCATTTCTGAGTATTCGAGTAACCCCCTCACTTCAGGGCAGGTCCTGCTGACCACCAGTGGAAGGGACGGGGCCTATGGTCCAAGACCAGGACTCAGGCAGGGACTAGGAGCTATGGTATTATTAGGGTTTGGGAACAGTGGTCTTCTAAACTAATGAAAGTCACCAGATACAAGTATGTCAGACCCTTGATGAGGACAGCTTTCCAGGCCAGCAGGACTAGCACACCACAGCCCTTGAGCCCTTCAGCAATTTTTATGCCTTTTGAGCACCAGGGAAGTACCAGGTCACACTGCAAGTGTTTGACTTCACGTCTCAAGCACCACCCTTTTTTCCTGGCTTAATTTTTCAACACCCTGTCATGGAGCATCCCGTGATAGAACAGGAATGGCAAAGCATCTCTCTCAGTTCTCCGCTCTCTCACCACCTAGTTTGATGTTGTCCCAAGGTCCATCAGTGGCCAGGGCACATATCCAAGCATAGAATTAGTAATGGTCTCTGCCCACTGGGTTTAAAATGCTAAATCCCAGCATTAAGGAAATGCCAGAGTGTATAATTACAAGGGACAAAGAGAATCTTACACTGGAAGCACTTAATACATCTGAGCGAAAGAAGGAACTAGCCCAACACGAAGCCATTTTGCTTCTTTGTAAAACAAGACAATTCAATAAACACGACATCAAGGGGAATGAGTCCTCTGGAGAGGGCAGAAGCTCTTTTGCATTGATGAAGCTATTAAGATGCAAAGGGAGCTGCGTCTTGATTTCTCTGTTTGTAAGAGCTAGTTGGTTTTTTTTTTTCCTTCCAAGCACTGGTTTCTTTTTTTTCTTTCCTTTCTTTCTTTTCCTTTCCCTCCCTTTCTCCCTCCCCTTGCTCCTTTCTTTCTTTTTCTTATGTACTAATTATGCTACCCTTCCTCCCTATTTGAAACCTGACCAACCACCCTACCCCACAGCTTTGTCCCTGCTACTCACCCTCCCTAGGCCAGTCCAGTCCCCATCCTTGAGTTCCCTTTCAGTACAGATATTAGTATGCTAGGGCCGCCATATCAATGTACCCCAACTGGGTGGTTCAAGCAACAGAAATTTATGACCTCACAGTTCTGGAGCCTGGAAGTCCAAGATGAAGGCTTTAGCAGAGCTGCTTTCTTCTGAGGGCTATGAGGAAGGATCTTGTCCAAGCCCTTGTCCTTGGCTTGCAGATGGTCATCTTCTCCCCTCTCTTCAAATGGCCTTCCCTTTTACTCATTTGTGCCCACATTCCCCTCTTCTTATAAGAATATTGGTCATGTCCGACTAGGGCACACCCCAATCACTTCAGTTTTACAATGTTTCCCCTCTAAAGACCCTACCTACAAGTATGATCACATTCTGAGGTGGTGGGATTAGAACTTCTATGTGTGAATTTTTTGAGAAGGACACAATTCAGTCCATAGCAATATTCTGCAGAGATACCTTTATGATTCATTTCTGGAAGATCAGTCAGTCTTATCTCTTACAGTTTCCACCAATAACAGTCACTCTAATTTCACAAAGCTTAATGTTTACTTGACTTAACACTTATAAATTGTGAGTGCCAAGAAGGGCTCATACTCTGTTACAAACCACTGCTTAAACCTAGAACCATACCTGGCACATAGCAGGAATATATTAAATACTAGACCAATGAACAAATGAACAGGAAGTTACACATTGATCCTCTGACCTTCCAAAGACCTGCCTTGCCTTTAGTTTTTAAATTTAAAAACAAATTCATTTTAAAACTTTTAAAATAAAAAAATATATAGTGCTGGAGATCATACCCAGTACCCAGCACAGTACTTGCCAGTGCTAGGCAAGTACTCTATGACTGAGCTAAACCCTCAGCCCTGCCTTGCTTTTAAAGAACAACCTGATCTTGGCTTTTACTCTAAGAGGGAATGTATCCATATTTCTGGTAAACCTGATATGTTCTAAATATGTTGCATCAGCCACAGGAGTAAACATAAGATAGCAACCCAACAGTCAGTCAAAAATACTCTTTGGACATTATTGAATAGAATTCTGATTATATACTTTAGCCAAGGAAGTCAATCCAGCTCAGCATCAATTTTCACAGTCAAAGCCAATCTGAGCAACTTGGAACTGAGGTTTGAACTCTTGACTCACATGATGCATTGGCAGGGCCATAAATCCCCATGTTGTACCTTTAGGATATTCTACTCTTATGTCCTCTCAGCAGAATTGTCTGGAGATACCCTCAAGCAATGCATTACATAAAATGCTTATCCATGTATCCAATTCAGGCTAGCTCCACATCTTCAATAGGACCTGGATAAGGATTCTAATTAATAGCAGAATCTGAAATTAAGAATCTCTTGAGACACTTATGGTCCTTGCTATTTGAGTACATGTTGAGTAGGAGAGTTTTTTCTAAAATAAGAATATGACATACAATTATTGATATAAATACACACATGTATTTATGCATGGACAGATGTAGCTTTATATGCATGTGTTTGGAAATATATGTTTTAATGTATTATGTGTCCTTTTATGCATCTTCTTTATCACCCCTTCCCCCAAATATTACCAATCAAGAGAGCAAAATGAGTTGTGACCCTCGCAAATGAAGCCAGGAGAAACGCAGGCAGTTAGAGAAGTGCTCAAGTCCCTGGTTATGTCTATCATTATGACGTGCTCCTCTCTCCATCCAAATGACTGATGGCCTGTAATTTGTTGTTGCTGTTGTTTTGGCACACATTTGCAGAAACACACTCGTTCATGGTCCCTCTGCTGAAAGCTCAGCCATCCAAGTGCCATAGAAAACAGACTTTGGCATTTTAGCTGCTCGCAGACTGGGTCATCCATAAAAGTTTAATTTTCTAAAAATATTCAGTGAGGTGCTTTTCCTGAATGAAATGGCTTCTGGCTCATCAACATATTTATGTGAGTAAATAGAAGGAGGATCGGTAAGTCAGGAATCTAATCAGCTATCATCCAGTCCATCTGGTTTAATTAGAGAGCCCAGCAGCTCTCAGGCACCTTTTAGGAAAAGGCTTCAGAACTGGCTCCCACAAAGGCAGGGTGCTCCTGCATGTGGTTTCAAATGCTTGTCATCTCCCCTGCCTCCACTGAACTGCTTATCAAATTCCCATCAGAGAACAAACTTGAGACACATCAGTGCATGCCTCTTAAGGGCATTCAAATAAAAGCAAATGTGGCTTAGGAGAACACCACCAAAAATCATGGCTGACCCCTCAAATCATGTGATAAGTATCAATTAACCAAGTATGCACTGGTGCCTACTCTATGTCAGGGATTATGTAAATGGAACTTGGACCAATCCTGGTAGGGGAGACAAGCATGTAAACAAGACAATCTCTAATCCTTGAGATGCTCCCTAAGATAGTGAGGTAGGCCCAGGGATGGGCCCAGAAAAGGGTCTAAGCTGAGTCTAAGGATAATTGGGAGCAAATATAGATAGAAGAGGAATGAGGAAGGTTTGATGACAACAGTTCTTAAATTTAAGCATGCACCAAAACCAACTGGAGATTATGAGGTCCCACCATTAAAATCTGTCATTTGGGAGGTCTAATGTGGAGCCATGCTTCTCCATTTTCTTTCTGTAATTAAGAAGTCCTTTGTGGGGGCTGCTTTGAAATTACATAAATCCCCTGCTTGCCATCAAACTTTCAATTCATTCATTAGGGAATATGTTAGATGAACTCATTGAATGCATAGATTCTTTCTTTCTTTTTTCTTAGAAAGTTGTAATCTGTTACTACCATTTTTTGTTGGAGGCCAGTAGGAGTCCTGTCCTTCAATCTCATTGTGACTCCAAGGGTCTTCATTTTTTTAAGCTTTCCAGGTGATTCTACTGTTTATCAAAGGCTGTAAAGTGCTTCTCTAGATAGAACACAGCACCATACTCAAAGGATTGAGGGCAACATGAGGGAGCCTCAGGGAATTGCAAGTTTTCAGTGTGGCTGGTGGACAGGGTGGAAACAGGAATAGTTAGAGACCCTGCCCGACTTTAGGGTAAGTTTAGACCCAGACTTCTTTGTCATCATTATTTCCAGTGACAGCCTTTCCCCGTATAGTAAGCTATAATTGCATGCATCATGGTGGTCCTGCCTTGCAGGTAGGTATATGTTTGGAGTAAGGGGGTTTGAGTTATTGCTCTGCTGCTTCCTAACTCCACAACTAAACTGTGCTAGTTTCCTCTAATGAACTGAATGTTTGGGTCCCCACCCCTTTCACATTCTGGGGCCCTAAGCCCTACAGTGGGTATACTTGGTCACAGGACCTCTAATGAAGTAATCAAAATTAAAGGAGGTGCTGAAGGTGGGGCCCTGAACTTGTAGGATTAGTGTCCTTCAAAGAGACACCACACCATTCTCTCTTACTCTCCACCAGTGCACAAAGATCATGTGAGCCCACAGTTGGATGGCAACTGGCTAGAAGTCAAGAAAGAAACCTCAGAGTGAAACCTACATGGTAGTACCTTGGACTTCTCAGCCTCCAGAAGTGAGGGAAAAAAATTTTGTTGTTTAAGATACCTAGTCTATGGTACTTTGTCATGGCAGCTGTGTAGACTAAAATATGATTTGCCTGATCTCAATCTGTGAAATGGATACCAGTAGCCTGTCCTCACCCAAGTCTGCTGAGATTTAAGATATGGAATCAAAGTCCAGAGCAAGACACCTTGTTCTTAGTCAATGCTTAATCAGTGTCAGCCATTTCTATTACTTAATTTGTCCTCACATATGCCCTGCACATTCTCACTCCTCTGCCTGTGTTTATAATCAGTTTAGTTCTGTAAACATTATTTGAGCAGGTCCCTGTTTCGTGCCGGGCGCTGGCAAGGCTCGGAGGCTAGAGACTACGACAAACTCTGCTTCAATTCCAAAGGCAAGAGTGAAGATGCTGCCCACTGCTGGCCTGGGTGAGGCTTTTGCAGATTCCATCTTAATAAAGACACTGATTCACAAGCCGAAACAGGAACTTGGTTTGGAACCTGTTTCACAGCATTGGGATGCTGAGAAAATGAGTAAATCATAGGATTAGATCCAATAATCCTCCATGCTCTCCCTTGGTTTTATAATATTCATATGGTAATCCAGTCTTCTCCCCAGCTTACCAGTAATTAGCTGAGGCCCTCCAAACTAATATGGGTCTTTTTTTCTCCCTTGACTGTCAGAAATATATATATATATTTTTCTCTCCGTGTTGGTTTCAGGTAGTAGATAATGATGATCAAAAGTGAAAGGAACTTTAAAGCAATTTAAGCAAAAATGGAAGAGTCTTGCTATGCTCCATTGAAATTCAGACAGGGAAGGGATAGAAAAATTCCTCAGCCACATGCAGTCATGACTTAAAGCAAGGGTTCAACTGACTCATGTTGGAAAACAGTACAGTCACAATTTTATAGCTCCTTTGGGGGTACAAAGAGAGGAGTAATTTCTTCTCTGAGAACAACTAAACTAGGAGGAGGAAGTAAAAACAAGTTGGTGAAGATAAAATCTGAAGGGTCCCACATTTCACCCAAAGTCCATATTTAAGCATTGAAGGGACAACATACCATGCATTAGGGAAAACCTAGCTTTGGCTTGGATCTTTTCACAGCTGTGACCCTCCTCGGAGCTCCCAAACATGCCATTTGTATCTCCATTACAACCTTTCCTGATTTCCTTTCTGATTTAGAGTTTTTAAGCATATTCCCCACTAGACGGCGAGTTCCCCGTCTCACAGATCTTGCTGGTGTCCCCCAAGGACTGGCACGAAGCAGGTCCACACTTAACCCTCCCAGCGCTGCAGCTCCCGGACTGAAAGAGGAGGTTGGGGATGTAGAAGCCACAGCAGACACCTGACCTTCAGCTTGAGATCCATACGCATGTGCTTTTCCCAATCTGCTGCACATTCCCACTCTGATTTTTCTTAATATCCTTTTGATTCTTTCCCTCATTTCTTTGCAATCCTTAAATGTTTTCTCTTCCCCTTTATCATTCTTGACCTCAGAAGTAGCCTTTCTATTTATAGTCACAGAAGCTCCCTCTTCCTTCCTAAAGCATTTCTGCAAACCTCTTAAAGCTCTTCTACAAACACGAATGGCAGATTAAAGACCCTGAGGAGGCATTCGCTAAGGAGTCACATTCTCTTTCCTGTGGCCAGTAAGAACATTTAGGAGAGCTGAGAATGTTCTTTCAGTTCACAGGCAGACCTTGCTCATGCAGAGCTGCAGAGAAGGCACAAAGCTCTTGACCCCACCACCATCGGGCATCCTGGACCAGGGCAGTGATTTCCAAACTGTGTCCTCTGGAACCTCAAGCTTCCTTGGCCCTTAGTCCTCTAGGCCCCGGAGGAGAAGAAGGGCAGGAGAGAAGAATGGACAGGACCACACCTTCCATTCACACTTCAAAATCAGAAGTTCTGCTTGCATCTGACTTACAAATTAGTCTGCTCTGAAAGATTCCAATAGGAAATAAAAATGGTTCCACTTCTAAAATATTTTGCTAGCAAATGGAATAGTGGGAAAAAATAGAGTCAGACCACTCAAATGGTGGCAAATTTCCCCTTTAAGGGTAGATTGGATTTGCATATTGGAAAGAGCCAAAAGCCGTTTGGAGTCAAGCCTAGTAAAAAGATAATGTGAGCACAGGAATAATAATACCTCAAGAGACAAAACAGTAATGACAATAACAGAATAAAAAGTAGACTAAGTAGACTGTGGCTGATAAAAAGTAGACTGTGGCTGACAGTGTGTGTGTGTGTGAGTGTGTGTGTGTGTAGCCCATAAAGTACTCCCAGGAGATTCTCCCCAACCAAGCAACTGAGACACTGTTGGCACAAGTATATAAACTGACCTTAAAAATGTGATGACATAGAAGCTTGGAATTCATTCATATGCATAAATTCTCCTGTTCATTTGGAGTATGGCTGAGCATGCATGCATGTGAGTATGAGTGTGTGTGTGTGTGTGTGTGTGTGTGTGTGTGTGAGAGAGAGAGAGAGAGAGAGAGAGAGAGAGAGATTGCTTTAAAAATCAAAGTCCAGAACTTCTCTAGCTTGTCATTGGGGGATAAAATGTCTCACAGTGTTTAGTCCAGATTCAATTGCTCTTCCAAAACTTACTGCTATTGGATTCCGGGAAAATCAGTGAACCTTTCCAAACTTAGTTCTGTCATTGGTAAAATGGGAAGAGTAATAATATTACTTACTTTATAGGGTGTTTTTTGTTGTTTTGTTTGTTTGTTTTAAGATATAAATGTGGTAAAGCATGTTAATCCCTCAGCACTGGGCCTGGCACAGAATAAATTCTCCTAATATTTTTTGATTTTATTGTTATTATGACTACTATGACTGCTATGCTCACTACCCACTGATGTAAGGACTTTCTAGTAGGCCCCACTGCTATTCATTCAAGAATCCCCTTCTTTTTTCAGTAAATAGATGAGGTCCAATTTTAACTAATTGAACAACAACAACAACAAAGTAGCTTTGAAAAATCATCCAGAGACTCACAAGAAATCTGGGATTAGAACAAGAGGTGGAGGCAGGTTGGGGAGCTGTTTGTGAGGAGGACTGAATTAAAGTCCTGCATATCTTGGTGAGTGGGGACATTGGAAAAAAGGTGGGAGGGTCCTGGAAAGGAACGCGGAAGATGCCTAAACAAGACAGACTTAGAATCACAGGTTCGCTGACCATCAGAGAGCAGTCTGTGGGAAGCCTCACCCCAGTTCACATACAGTGAGACCCAGAGAAGCAGAGTTACTTGCCACTGGGGACACAGCTTCTTGGTGGATGTGCAGAATTCGAGCTCTTTTCTCCTGATTCAGGGACCACTGGCTTTTTCCTGCCACCTGCCCAATTTCCCTGCCACCCAGTGGGCTGTCTCTGAGCTGAAAGGGTTTGTGAGGGTCAAGCAGGGTGGCCGGGCAGCCTCAGCCCCCCGCTGTGAAAATGCTCTGATTTTTCAAGTCTGCAGCCTCAAAGCGTAGCCTGCAGTAGTTCTCCTGTCTCACCTTCTACTAAAAATGTTCACTCTGAAACATGTAACAGCGGTGACCCCTGACAGACGGCACGTCCCAGCTGTTAACATTATTCGGCTTACAACAGAAGTTGCCCTCAAGACCCTTGTAGCCAGGCCCAGGGAGGAGGTGATGCTGTCAGGGCCGGGCCTCAAGAAGAACAAAGACCAAAGTCACCTTGGCACTGAGGGTCTGGGAACCGCCGGTGGCTCAATCGGGCCTCCTGCAATCACTCCCTTCTGTAACTGTGGGCTGCAGACAAGAAATGCTGCCCCTGGACTGGCCAATTAGACCCTGCCATGGGGCTGCAGCGCCTCACACATGGAATCCCTAGTAGCAATTAGCCGATGGAGGATAACTTTATATGGGAGCTTATTTTTAGCACACTGTCACCTTTTCACTTGGGCCAAACCTTTTGTACCTAATCCGTACCTGAGTTGCAGGACATTGCATTTCAAGTCTCTTTTAATTGACTTCATTAGTTAACACGCTGCTCCTTGAGTCCTGGGGGTAAGTTACCAGATGAAGAAGGCTAATTTGGAGAAAGTCTGCAGTCCACTTAAGAGGATGGATGCTCCAGCCCCCACCCTGGCCCCCACAGAGCCCAAACAAAGGAGCATCAAATTCTCCATTAGTCATCCCTGAGTCCTCTAATGAGCGTGGGTTGTTTCACATTCTTCCAGTCTGTTAGGGAGGCATGGTAGGAAGTATGGAGGCTGGGTCTGAACCTGAACTCCAAGCATCTCTCTCCACCAGCAACCCTTAGTTGAGTCATTTTGCCTCTCAGTTTTCCTATCTCTACATTTGCAAAAATTCCTGCTCAACCAGATGTCTCCTTTGCACAGTGAGCAGGATAGTTCTTGTGAGGAGCACAAAGACCCCTTGTGATTATTCCCTGTTTTGCAAAAGAGAGTCACTCACTCTGCACATTACCTTGTGGAGAACCAAAATATATGAGTACTGTGTCAGGGACTTCAGCTCTCTAAAGGTCTCGTTCATTCCACATGCGCTGGGTCTGCTCTTTGTGCCAGGCCCTGTGTGAAGGGTAGATAGGGAGGAAACCCAAGCAAGATTCCCAGAGATCTCAGATTAGTGGCTGAATCATGGGACTTCATGCCAGTCTGTGGGCTCAGGCCAGAACAGTATCCACCACCAACCTGGAGGCCAGGGACCACGGGACTAAGGGATCAGTTACATTTTCCTGTAGGAGGAACTCTAGTAGCCAGTCTCTGATTGGTCGTGATTCACACAGAAAAGGAGAGACCCTGTCCTAGGTGTTAGAAAGAAGATGGGGAAAGGCTGTCACTTCTGGGAAGGGCAAGCTTTACTGTCTGGCTGGGCTTAGTGAACAAGGGTGGGCCTGGAGAGGCATAGACCCAGGAAGGTGGGCCAGGTCAGACTGCAGAGAACCTTTGGTCCATGGAGGAAGCATCCCAAATCTTTCCCAAAGGTGAGGGAAGGGGCTGGCCTGGGTGATATTATTAGCTGGAAGAACAAATGTAACTGCTCCTCCTTAAGGTACTTTCTGGACAGTGAGCAATTAAGCGCAGCCAGCCCAGGGAGGCCAACAGTGCATGGTCATTCCACTAATGAGATTGCTGAGCCAGGCTCCAGGTGCATGGTCCTGGCCAGGTGGGACCTGGATGCTGGTAGATGGGTAGCAGAACCCTGAGCTCCCTGAACCCATGGCAGACAGCCTCACAGGACTCAACGCTTAACCTTTTAGATTTTCATCCAACACTGCCATAATTTTTTCCTTCAAATAGTTCTCCTCCCTCCCCACCCTGAGTAAAATTGAAGCTAAGTGCTTAGTCCACAAAGAAACATCAACAATTCATATTGCAGTTCAGCAGGCATTAAATGGAAGAGCCTTGACTCTTTCTGAGTCTCAGTTTCTCTACCATGAAATGAAGGAGTAAGATTAAATAATTCCAAAGTGTCTTCAGGCAAATGCAAATCAGAATAGGGCACAAGGGAGAGTGGTTCAGACCAATTCTGCTTCTTTCTGGAAAGCCCAGGCTCACCAATATCAGCAGCCATACTTGAAGCCTCTCAGTTTGATCTGACAGTATTTTCTCTCTCACATACAGCAGTTGATAACGAAGAGACAAATGTGGCAAAGCAGCCTCAGCCTTTATTTAGACATAGAACAGGAAAGGTGGCAACAACCTCAGGAGGAGACCTCAGGCAGGCTTCTCAGGCCAAGGGAAGCCCCACTTTCCCCCACCTCCACTAAAACCTGGCCCTCCCTTGGAGACAGCCTTCCTGTTCAGGAGGAAGGACAGTGCCCAGCTGCCCAGCAACACCTGTGCCACATTGGTTGCTATCACTGTCACAGTGACTCTACCTCACACCCCAAGTGCTTTTTATTGAGCACCTTGCTGTGAGCCTGTGAGCCTGTGCATGGATGGGAATGTCCCCACTGCTTGGGTGGCCCAGGACAGTCTGGTTTGTGCCTGTTGAACCAGTACCCCCTATGGTTAACAGCCACTTTCATGCTAAGAATCACCTCATTTGGACAATAAATCAGGTGGTTATCTAGGCTCAATGCCAATGACAGACAGTTTTTGTCCATAAAGGTCCTATATTT
>JAJEJO010042534.1:0-11240 GCA_020662805.1 Glaucomys volans | reverse complement strand
CAATGTTCATAGCTGCTCATTTCACAATAGCTAGATTATGGAATCAACCTAGATGCCCTTCAGTAGATGAATGGATAAAGAAACTGTGGTATATAAACACAATAGAATATTACTCAGCCATAAAGAAGGATAAAATTATGGCATTTGTAGGTAAATGGAAGATGTTGGAAACTGTTATGCTAAGTGAGATCAGCCAATCCCAAAAATCCAAAAGCCGTATGGTCTCTCTGATGAATGAATGATGATGCATAATTCGGGGGGGAAAGGTGGCAAGAATCGAGGAACGATAGCTAGCATAGAGGGAAGTGAGGGGTGGGGGTGGGTGGGGGGTAAAATTAATAATAGAGTGTGTGACAGATACCATTGCCCTGTGTACATGCATGAACGCACAGATGGTGTGACTCTACTTTGTGTACAACCAGTGAAACAATAGCTGTACTCCATTTGTGTTCAATGAATCAATAAGTAAATAAAAAAAAAGCATATGCAGATTCAGCTTTCTTGCAATATGACCAGGTACGAAAGGCCTTCCTACTCCACAGCATGTAAATCCAAGCACTTCGATTTACACAAGTAAAAATTTGCATATGGAACACTCAATGATGCCTCTGGAAATAAAAAGTGCAGCACAACATCAGAAGTCTAAACAAAAACATCTCCTTTACAATGCAATAACGAAGACACAATACGTGTAAAATACTAACTTGAAAAGCAGAAAAAACAATGTGAGTATGAAAGGTTTGAGAAGACTTAGGGGGCAGGAAAAGGAGATCCTACAGCATGTTGAAATTCCATATCGTTATTTGTGGGAATTGCAGGCATTCACATCAATCTTTCCACATAACTAATGTCTCTGATTTCAATTCTAGAATAGGTTTATTTTAAAAAGGTTTTCATGGGTCATACCTTCACTAACATCAGAATTGAATCATTCTCCTTTCCTTGAGAAAAGTCAGAACATACCATCCTTCACACATTCCTACATGGTATCTTTAAGACATCCCTCAAAATGAATAAAAGTTTGAAAAAATGCTTCATTTGTAATGAACGTGAATCTTGAGTGCTACTGAGAAACCAGGCATTATATAGCCTCTGCTGGCTGAATAATATTAGTGGAAGTTATCTGGTGCATTCTGTGCCAATTCATAGAAATCTTTAAGAAATGATATCTAGATACATGGAAAGCACAACAAGTTGAGTACACCCAGGGCCAAGTGCAGCTGTGTTTTGTCTTCATCTCTGTTTTCAAGTTGATATTGCAGTTTTTTTGGACAACTTTGAAGTGAAGAAGCCCACTTCATTTGCAGAGAGCCTGCAGTGCACCCCAGAATGCTTCTCCTTCACATACACTAGTGTCAGTGATATTTGGAATGACATTCCCTGCTGAAAGGCAACAATGAAGACCGAGTATGTGCTCAAGTTGAATTAGAAAATTGAAAGTGGTGAGGAATTCACTTTTACTGGTGAGCTTTTTCATCTTCTAGAACTTGCTAATGACATGCTCTTGAGAGCTTATTATTGAAACCATTACAACCTCTGTGTTCCTGAGTTTTCTCATCTTCAGGAATACTGACTCTTAAGAAATCTAGGTATTTCTGAAAGCACTTTTTCTCATAATCACAGCTGCTTGCTGAGTAAACTCTTTGGAATTATCTTCCAATTGAATCTGACACTTCTCCAAATGCATTCTCTTCAGTTAATTGAACAGGGGGGATAGTTTCAGCTACTAGAGGGTTGGCATGATCTGAAGGGGCTCCATAAGGTAGACGACTGCATGTTCTGCAGGCCTGACAATGTGGTATGCTTTTCAGGAAAACCACTCAAGGTAGATGTAAATAATTTTTACCAAATTCTGTAGATGTTTTTGGAGAACAATCCTGCCAGAAAGCTTTGCTTCAGGTCAAATCCCAATACCTAGGGAGTCAAAAGGAAGCAAAGGTTTATCAGTGTCTCTTTTAAGAAAAGAGAGTTGTACCTCCTCAATGAGCATGCACTAATCTCAGGGAACCATGGATACATATGGCAGAAGGAGAGATAGGCCTTTTTATAATTACTATATGCTCTGATCTTTGGGGCCAATGGAAATTGAGGGCATCTTTCAGATCTGAACACGAAGCCCTTACCAAAGAAAGAGATTCAAACCTGTGTCTTTCTTTCTATGCCTTCTGGCCTTTTCCTAGTGTCAATTCTATGCAGCTGGACCAAATGCATACCCCAGGGGAGGTGCTGGACCTTGAGTTTCACCTCAACTAAATGAGTGCTTGAAAAAGTTGGTTTCTTGGGAAAAAGCCTGTTTCCATAATTAGGAGATGTCTCATCTTGGAGAGGCACTGTGGGTAAATATGCATAGCAAATGAGAAGACGTGATGGATCACAGGATCTTTAAATCCATGAATAATATTTGTTCAGACAAAAAATGGTCCACATTCAGTCTTCAAATTTCCAGTAGATATGTTTGGAGTAATTTCTTTCAAAATTCTATGCAGTGAGATTATTTGCAGAAAGTCCTAATGATTAAACTGTCAATCCTTCATTTCTCCACAAAATTATTCTACCCTGATTTTGTTAGCACTGACGATAAGCCTGAATTGTTTCCCAGTGCTCCTGAGATATGGGAGCAAAAGAGAGTACAGCTCTAGTATGCAGAGTGAAAGGTGTTGGCATGGGGGAGTTTGGTTTGGAATGGAGTGGCATTTGCTGGTTCAGGTAGGAGAATACAGGGTTTTTCTCTTTTCAGGGCCTGTTGCTGAGCTTGGGCAACATGGGCTTCCATGAATGGCTTGACTGTCACCCTAGCTGCATTGCAAATTGTTCCTACAATCACAGAAAGGCCAAATGATAGCCCAATGGCATTAGGGTTGCCATGGCAAAAATAATATCTTCATATTCTTGCTACTCTAGGGAAGCAATCAATGAAAGTTTCTGCCCAGCTCTTCTGGGAAGAGGGAAGAGGAATCAGGAGAGTGCCAGTGTCCTTTGTTAGCAACAAGTGCCATCCTAACCTCTTCACACAGGAGAAGAGGAATGAGGGTGTGTAGTGGTTGTGTCCCTTTGGGCTATTTGACATCCCACTTCATCCAAGATAAGGAACCCTGCTGAAACCTGACAGGATGCCATACCATGCATGACCACGAGGTGGTGATATGCTCACTGGGCCCCAGCAGTCATTATGATATACTGGCAATGGGGACCCCTGAAGGCAGCTAGTCTCCACCAGAATTAGTGAACCTGGGAGATTAGCAGTGGTGCCTGAGGACACGTGGGCCACCAAGCCTAGCACATACCAGAGTGGAATGGCACTCTGAAGCCACTCCTGCTGATCAGGACTCACTTGGTACATTGATGAGTGGGGAATCTGGTCTAGGGCATTAGCAGTCACTTGCAGTGATGGCCTATGTCATTTCAGATAATAAGAGCAAGGGGAATGGCATGCTGGATTCTGTGAGGTTGAACTGGGAAACAACACAACAACTCTGGTGTGATGACACAGTTTTCACAAGTGCCCCAAGAGGAGGCAGCTGGAACCTGTGATTTAGGACTTCTAAGTATAAGTGAGGAGCCCCTTTTCTCCCAAAAATGGAGAGGAGGTTGTTCATCACAACACATTTGGGATGCAGGGTAGCATGTTGATGGCAATCTAGGACAGACAATCACTGCTCACTGCACCAACCAGGCCCCACCAACTCTGATGTTGTCCTACAATTGTGGTACAATCAGAATTTTTTTGTGTTGATTTTCCCAGGGACCCTTTAACTCACCCTTTTATACAGAATCACTTTCACAAAGGTGTCTTCACTGAAGGAGTAATTCTCTTGACCTCCCTATTGCATATCTGAACAAAGACCCTCTGAGCATTTCCAAAGACATCTTAACCAGCATTTTGAAGAGTCCAATTAGAAGTCACACACCCTGGATCCTCCATAAATATGAAATTGAGGGATGAGCCAAGTGTCTGATGTGGGCAGAATTAGAACATTGTTACTGACATCACATGAAAATTGAGCATGAACACAGCTGAAAGAGAGGAAGGATAGAAGGCTGGACATTGAATATTGAAAGAGGGAGAAGTAAAGGTTATTTCTTGTTCACTAAATGTAGAAGGGTGTTGTAGAGGAAAACAACTTCTGTGAAGGGACTCTAAAAGATGTTGTCTTGTGAGTAGTCTCCCCACTCATTGCAGGGACTTTCTTCTGATGAAAGTCGTATGCAAATAGAGCAAGAAGTAGGGGCCAGATTGTTTTAAGCAAGAATAGTCACTTATCACAAGTGCAATTGCTGAGGACCTAAAGGCCCTCCCCCATTGCTGATTCTATACTGAAGCTTACAAGGGATAACTCATTAAGTATATGAACCTTTAGATTTCCTGTCATATGACCTGGTAGAAAGGGCCTTTCTTCACCATAGCATGTACATCAGAGCACTTCAATTTGCACAAGTACAGGTGTGCATATGGACCACTGAATAATGCTTCTGGAAATAAAGAGTGCAGCACAACATCAAAAATTTAAACCAAAATATCTGTATTATGATGAACAATGAAGACAATGGATGCAAAATCCTAACTTGAAAAACAGAGAAATCAATGGAAATATGAAAGGCATGATAGGACTTAGGGCACAGGAAAAGGACATCCTACAGCATTTTGAAATTCCAAGTCTTTATTTGTAGGAATTGCAAATATCCACACCAATTGTGCCACGTAAATAATGTCTCTGCTTTTCTTTCTCCAATAGGATTTCTTTAAAATGACTCTCATGGGCCATCCATGCACTAATATCAGAATGAAATCATTCTCAGTTCCTTGATAAAAATCACAGCATACCATTCTTGTACCAAACCTACACAGCATCTCTTAAGACATCCCTCCAAATTAACAAAAGTCTGAAAAATTTCTTCATTAGTAGTAAAACTGGACCTCAATTGATACACAGAAACCAGGCTTTTCATAATCCCTGTGGATCATGAATGATATCAGTGCAAGTTAACTTATGCATTCAGTGCCAATTCATAGAAGTCTTTAATAAATGATATCTATAAAAATGAAATGCACAGCAAAATGAGTACACACAGGGCCACGTGCAGTATGATTTGTCTACATCTCTTGGTATTCAAATTGATATTGTGGTTGCTTTGGACAAAGTTGAGATGTTGAACTCCACTTGTTTTGCAGAGAGACTGCAGTGCACCCCAGAAAGCTTCTTCTTAGCGAACACTAGTGCTGATGAACTTGGAATATCATTCACTGAAGAAAGGCAAGAATGAAGACCCAATATGTTCTCAGCCTGATCTTCAAAAACCAAAAATGAAGAGGAATTGATTTTACACATTGATGAATATTTTCATATTGTTGAATATGCTGATGCAATACATGCCATCAACATGGGTTCCTTGAATGTCTTGGCTGTCATCCTACCTGTCCTGCACATACTTCCTGCAGTCACAGATGGGCATATGGTAGCATAATTCTGTTAGGGTTCTCATGGGAAATGGAATATATTCAGGTTCTGGCTACTGAAGAGGACCCTTCAAGAAAAGTTCCTGTCCAGATGTGCTGGAAAAGGAGAAGAGAAGAGGGAGCAGTCAAGTCCCCGGGGGGGGGGGTTTCTCCAAAAAGTAGATGTGAACCTCTTAACAAAGAAAACAGCCATCAGGGTGTGTAGTGGTTGTGTCTCCTGGGCTTAGAGATATCTGGCTGCATCCAACATAAGGGACTATGTTGATGTGTGAGTTTCCCATCCTGTCCATGTCTGCAAGGTGGCATTGTTCTCAATGGGCAACAGCAGACATTATGTTTTCCTGGCAATAATGACTCCCTGCAGGCAATAGGCCCTCAGTAAATGTGGTGGACCAGGGAAGAATATGGGGATGTCCAAGGATGGGTGGGTCACAAAGCCTAGCACAGGCCCCAGGGAAATGTCCCTACAAAGACACTCTTGATTGTTTGGATGCACTTGGCACATTGTTGAGTCAGGTAACTGGCCTAGGGAATTAGAAGTCTTTCTCAAGGTTGACCAATGACATTTCAGAGAAGAGGAGCAGGCGGGGAGGCTCAGGGGGTTATGTGAAGTTTGAACCAGGAAATAACACGTCAACTCTACTAATATGCCAAACCTTTCCACGAATGCCACAACTGAAGGCAGCTGGATTCTGAGATTTAGGACACTGATGTACAAGTAAGGTGTGGCTGAACACCCCAATGTGTAGAGGAGGGAGTTCATCACTAAACACATAGGACGGAGGTTTGCATGTTACTGGCAATCTAGGAGAGATAGTCTTTGCTCATTGCAACAGCCAGGCCCTCCCACCTCTACTGTTGCCTTACAATTATTATGCACTCAAAAATTGTCTTGCTATGATTTTCCAAGGGGCCCTTGCACTCACACTTTGATGCAGAAATACCTCCACAAAGTGACTTTACTAAAGGGGTAATTCTCTTTAACGTCCTATTTCCTGTGTGAGAAAAGGCCCTCTGGCATTTTCCAAGGTCTCCTAAATCAGCAGCTGGAAGATAAAGACACCAGGTCAGTGTAGCAAACACTGGGACAACCATCCTCCAAGAATGAGAAACTGAGGGATGAAACAATTGCCTTTTGAGGACAGAATTAACCTAGGCATTGAATGATGAAGGAAGAACAGGCTTGAGAAGACCCATGTTGCTGTTGAATGATTTTAGTCAAAGTCAATTCATGTATTCAGTGCCAATTCTTACAAGTCTTTAATAGTTGATGCCTGTAAAAATGCAAAGCAGCAAAAACTGAGTAAATCAAGGGTCATGTGATCCTGTGTTTTGTCTAATTCTCACTCTTTACAAGTTGAGATTGTGCTTGTGTTGGAAAATGTTGAGGTGTAGAAGTCCAATTCTTTGGCACTGGGTCTGGAACACACCCCTGAAAGCATCTCATTCACAATCCCTAGTGCAGGTGATATTCCGAATGTCATTTCTTTCTGAAAGGCAACAATGAATCCCAATATGTGCTAAACCTGACCCTGAAATGCAAAAATGGACAAGAATCAATTTTAGTCATTGGTGAGCATTTTCATCTTGTACAACATGCTGATTCAGTGCACTTGGGAGCATATTAATGAGACCATTATATCCTCTAGGTTCCTCAGGGTTATCTCATTTTCAGGAATAATGTCTCTAAGAAATCCAGGTCTCTGGGGAAGCACTTTAGCTGTCACACAAATGCTTGCTGAATAATCTTTTTAGAATGGACTTCCAATTAAATCTAACACTTATCCAACAATTTTGTGTTTACTTGATTTATCAGAGGAGGAAATGTTGAGACAGTGGAGGGTTGGCATGATCTGTAGAGGCTCTTAAAGATAGATGACTGCATGTCTGCAATCCTGAGTATTTTATATGCTTTGCAGAAAAAACAAACCCAAAGCCTATCCAAATAATTTCTGTCAAATTCTGCAGACCGCTTTCATGAACAATCCAGCCAGCATTTGTTGTTGCAGGTGAATCCCAATATCTAGGGAAGAATGAGGAGAGAAAGATTTATCCCTTTACACTTAAGGAACAGGAGTGTGGTAGCATGTCAAGGAATAGACAATTATCCAAGGGAAGCATGCAGGAGTGTGGCAGTGGGAGAAGTTGGCATGTGTAGGAAATATTATATGTTCTGATCTTTGGGAATAAAGGAAATGGAGGGAATCTTTCACACCTGAACACCCAACCCTTACAATTCCAACTGCACACATTAATCTCATGTCTTCATTCCACCCAGGTTTTTTTCTTGAGGAAAATGTAAACAGCAGGGTCAAATGCATATTCCATTGTAGGTGCTGGATACCATCCTTGTCCAAGAGGGGTGGATATGCTCATTTGGCCACAGGGGGCATCATGATTTCTAGAGAATGAGGACCCTGTTGCAGGAAATTGTGACCCACCAGGGTTAGTGAACAAGGGAGTACTGGCAGGATGCCCAAGAAAGTGTGGCTCACCAAGTCTAGCCCAAAACTCAATGGTATGATGAGTGTCAAAGACACTTGTCCTGATCTGGAATCAACCAGTACATTGTTGAGTTGGGAAACTGGTCTGGTTCCTTAGAAGCCACTCTTAATTATGTCCAATGGATGACATTTCAAAGCAGAGGAGCATGCAAGCAGTATGGACGGCTAGGTAAGATATGACCTGGAAAAAATCCCACAAACTCTGCTGCAATGCCAAACCTTTCCATGAATGACCAACAGGAGAGAGTTGGAACCAGGGACTTAGGACATCTAAGTAGTTGTAAGGAGATGTTGATCTCTGCAATGTTGAGTTTAGACAGTTAAATATTAATCATTTAGGAAGAAACCCAGCAGGTTGCATACAATCAAAGGGAGATATTCTATGCTCACATCACAAGCCAGGCCCCACCAGTTCTTCTGTTGCCTGAAAATTACGATGCACTCAGAAATTGTCTTGCTATGATTTTCCAAGAGGCCCTTCTACTCACACATTGATGCAGAATATTTTAACTCTCTGACTTCACTTAAGGGATAATTCTCTTGAACTGCCTATCACCTGTCTGAGAAGAACACTCCGGCACATTTACAAGGTCCCCTTCAATAGCAGCAGGAAGATGAAGACTACAGATCAGTTTCACAAGCCTTGGCACAACTAGCCTCCAAGAAAGTGAAACTGAGGGATGAAACAAGTACCTAATGAGGACAGGATGAGCCTAGGCCTCCAATAATACAGGGACACCAGGCTTGACATGACCCGTGTGACTGCTGAGTGATATCAGTGAAAGTTAATTTATTCATTCAGTGCCAATTTATACATATCTTTAAAAAAGGATGTCTGTATGAAGGCAACACACCAAAAACCAAGTAAATTGAGGGCCTCTTGACACTATGTTTTATTTTTATATCTCACAGTTTTCAAGTTGATAGCATGGTTGTGTTGGAAAATGTTGAGCTGTAGATGTCCACTACTTTGGCAGAGTGTCTGGAGTGTGCCCCAGAAAGCTTCTCCTTCACAATACCTTGTGAAGGTGATATTTTGAATGTCATTTCTTGCTGTAAGGGATCACTGAGTTCCAATATGTGATAAACTTGAATTTCAAAATGTGAAAATGGAAAAGAATCATTTTCAGACCCTAGTGACCATTTTCATCTTTTAAAATTTGCTGATTTAATTGACTTGCAAGCATATTAATGAGACAGTTATAATATCTACGTTGCTCGGACTGGTCTCATCATCAGGAATATTGCATCTTATGAAATACAGAACTCTGAGGAAGCACGTTGGCTGGCACACAGGTGCTTGCTAAATACTCTCTTTAGAATGGGCTTCCAAATAAATCTGATAGATATCTAACTGTTTTGTGTTCACTTGATTTATCAGAGGAGGAAATCTTGAGACACTGAAAGGTTGGCATGATCTGAAGAGTCTCTTTAAGGTAGATGACTGCATGTTGTGCAGACCTAATTATGGGACATGCTTGCAGAAAAGACAACACAAAGCCTATCAAATTTTTTCCATCAAATTCTGTAGATCACTTTTAAGAACAATCCAGTAAGAGTTCTTTGTTGCAAATCAAATCGCATTGTCTAAGTGGTAATGAGGACAGAAACAATTATCCTTGTCTTTTGATGGAATGAGAATGTTGTAGCTACTCAATGAGCAGACAGTTATCCAAGGGAAGCATGGAGGCATGTGTCAGTTTGAAAAGTTGGCATTTGTAGGAATTATTTCATGCTCTGATCATTGGGAGCTCAGGAAATTGAAGGAATCTTTCACATCTGAACACCAAATCCTTTAAATCCCAACTGCTCACACCTGTCTCATTGCTTTCATTCCTCCTGGGATTTTCCTTGAGGATAATCTAAACATTGGGGCCAAATGCATATCCAGCAGATGTGCTGGATCTTGCTTTTCACTCACATAAGTGGGTGCTTGAAAAATATGGATTTCCTGTGCAAAGCCTGCTTCTCTGAATAAGGGAATTTCTCAGCAACTTTATGAGGCACAGTCTGTAAATATGTACAGGGAATGGGAAAACGGATGAATTACAGTGTGTCTGAACCTATGAATATTTTTTGCTCAGGGTTAAATAATTCTCATTCAGTTCTCAAATGTCAACTAATAAAGAATGCAGAAATTTCACTCAAAATTCTATTCAGTGAGATTATTTTCAGAACAACTTGTCCATGCAACTGTGAGTCTTCCATTTCCTGCTCAAATGCTGCTACCCTGGTTTGAACCCACTAAAGAAATTCCTAACTTGCTTACCAGTGCTCCTGGGACAAGAAAGACAAAGAGAGGAGAGCTACAGTATATAGAGTGGAAGGGACTAGCATGCAAGTGTTTGGTTTTGAAGGGTGTGCAATTATCTGGTTCATGTAGGAGAATTCAGGTTTTTTGTTGCACCAGGGCTTCCTGCTGGGCCTTGAGCAACATGGATTTCCATGAATAGCTTGGCTGTCATCAGAATTGTGCAGCCCAAAGTGACTGCCATCAGAGAAAAGCCATATGACAGCACAATGCTGTCTCTGTTGCCATGGCAACCAGAACCTCTTTAGGTCCTACTTGCGCAGAGGATCTTTCAAGAAATGGGCTGGCACAACTGTGCTGGTAGGAGGGAAGAGGAAGCAGGTATGTGCCAGTGGTCTTTTGTAGCCACAATGGGAATACTAACCTCATAGGTCATGAGAAGAGGAATAAGGTTGTGTTGAGGTCAGGGCCTCTCTGCCCTGGGGTCATCTGACTCCATCCATTGTAAGAGACCTGCTGAAGCCTGACAGGCTGCCATATGGCCCACTAATAAAAGGGGCCAATGTGCTCATTTGGTTGCAGGGGACATCATGGTTTCATAGGAATGAGAACCCTGCTGCAGGCTATTTATCCCCACCAGGGGTAGTGGACCCCCGAGTAATTCAGGGGAGCCCGGGGATGCAGAGTTCACCAAGTCTAGCCAAAGCCACGGGGCATGGCCCTAAGAAGACACTTGTCCTATTCTAGACTCACCCATTATATGTCTGGGTTGGGAAACTGGTCTGGTTCCTTAGCAGCCACATGCAATTATGGCCAATGGATGACATTTCAGAGCACAGTAGCATGCAAGCAGTATGGAGGAATACGTAAAATATGACCTGAGAAGAATCCCACCAACTCTGGTGTGATGCAAACCTTTCTACGAATGACCAAAAGGAGACAGTTGGAACCTGTCTAAGTAGGAGTAAGGAGATGTTGATCTCCCCAATTTGAGTTTAGGGAGTTGAACATTCATCATTTAGGAAGTAAC
>JAJEJO010042529.1:0-10332 GCA_020662805.1 Glaucomys volans | reverse complement strand
TGATGAAGATTTGGACCTATTTTCTCTTCTATTAGGTGCAGAGTCTCTGGTCTGATTTCTAGGTCCTTGATCCACTTTGAGTTGAGTTTTGTACAGGGTGAGAGATATGGGTTTAGTTTCATTTTGTTGCATATGGATTTCCAGTTTTCCCAGCACCATTTGTTGAAGAGGCTATCTTTTCTCCATTGCATGTTTTTGCCTCCTTTGTCAAGTATGAGATACCTGTACTTATTTGGGTTTGTCTCTGTGTCCTCTATTCTGTACCATTGATCTACCTGTCTATTTTGGTACCAATACCATACTGTTTTTGTCACTATTGCTCTGTAGTATAGTTGAAGGTCTGGTATTGTGAAACCCCCTGCTTCGCTCTTCTTGCTAAGCATTGCTTTAGCAATTCTGGGTCTCTTATTCCTCCAAATGAATTTCATGATTGCTTGCTCTATTTCTATGAGGTCCGTCATTGGGATTTTAATTGGAATTGCATTGAATTTGTATAGCACTTTTGGAAGTATGGCCATTTTGACAATATTAATTCTGCCTATCCAAGAACATGGGAGATCTTTCCATCTTCTCAGATGCTCTTTAACTTCTTTCTTTAGTGTTCTGTAGTTCTCAGTGTAGAGGTCTTTCGCATCTTTTGTTAGATTGATTCCCAAGTATTTTATTTTTTTTTGAGGTTAATGTGAATGGGGTAGTTTTCCTAATTTCTCTCTCAGAGGATGCATCACTTACGAATAAAAATGCATTGGATTTATGAGCATTAATTTTATATCCTGCTACTTTACTGAATTCATTAATGAGTTCCAGAAGTTTTCTGGTGGAATTCTTAGGATCTTCTAAATAGAGAATCATGTCATCAGCAAATAGGGATAGTTTGATCTCTTCTTTTCCTATTCGTATTCCTCTAATTTCTTTGGTCTGTCTAATTGCTCTGGCTAGAGTTTCAAGAACAATGTTGAATAGTAGTGGCGAAAGAGGGCATCCCTGCCTTGTTCCAGTTCTCAGGGGGAATGCTTTCAATTTTTCTCCATTTAGAATGATGTTAGCTGTGGGATTAGCATAGATAGCCTTTACAATATTAAGGAATGTCCCCACTATCCCTATTTTTTCTAGTGTTTTGAGCATGAATGGGTGCTGTATTTTATCAAATGCTTTCTCTGCATCTATTGAAATAATCATGTGGTTCTTGACTTTAAGTCTGTTGATGTGGTGAATTACGTTTATTGATAGGACTTCCGCTTTTACCCTGGGACAGATAGGAAGTCACTGGGGTTTGAACCAAGAGAAGCAAGCTGTGTTGAGCACTGACAACAGAGGATCAGGGGAGAAACAGCAGACTGTAGGAAGCCATCGAGGTCCAGGCAAGAGAGGATGGAGCTAGGACTAGGGGCTTTCAGCACCCCAGGGAAAAAGAGCCCCTGTGGAGGCTCCCCACGGGCAGTTCATGAGGCTGAGGGATGCCTTGGGCTGAGAGTCCTATCTTGTTGGAAAATTTCTTCTAAATATTCATTTTTACATGGCACGGGGGCACACACCTGTCATCCCCACGGCTCAGGAGACTGAGTGAGGCAGGAGGATGGCAAGTTCAAAGCCAGCCTCTGCAAAAGTGAGGTGCTAAGCAACTCAGTGAGACCCTGTCTCTAAATAAAATACAAATAGGTCTGGGGATGTGACTCAGAGGCTGAGTGTCCTGAGTTGAATCTCCAGTATAGGATTGATAATAAGAGGACTTTTGAAGCCAGAAAACCAAGATTTACATGTTGGTATTAAAGGTTTATTGCTAATTAAACTGAAATCACAGCAGATTCTCCTATTTTAAGAGCAGAGTTTTAGCCATTGAATTATCTGCTTAGATGGCACTTAAATAAAATTTTTCATTTGTTTTATCCTTTCTGTGAAAACTCCTTCTTACACACAATCAACTCACTTTCCGGCCTTCAAAATTGCTGTCTACTAATCAAAATTAAATTAAGTTTTGATGATTGAAGATTTGCATTACCTCATAATCCAAATTCTGGCCAATAATTCAGATTAAACAGACATCTGAATATAAATGTTAAACATCCATGAATTGGGCCTGTCCTGAATCACAGGATATACTACAAATATGTGATTATTTTTTAAAACACCTTCCACATTGGGTTTTTTCATTATTACAAATTTTTCCCCTATAAGTAGATTTCAAATGAACTGTGATTAATGGAATTATGGTTAATCGTGATGTAGGGGTTTTCCTATGACCCAGTCTTTGAGGACCACAGAGCACATCATTTGCTGATTCTACAGCCAATTATGACACACACCAAATAATTGTTGACATTCGTCATCTTGCTTCTGAAATAAACGTATTACTAAACTCCACCATGTTATTCAAAATATAGATCAAAACAGGTCCTTCCATGATAAACCTGTACTTTTATAAGCTCCCCTGCTATTCTCTCTCCAGCAACGTTTTTTTTCTGGACTGATAAGACTCTTAACCAGATTTTCAAACCAAGAGTTATTTACATCCTCCTGTGCATTTCAGGGAAGTTAATTTGCGCTATCCTCCTCCTTTGCTGGCTTCTTACTAAATCTTACTGGCAGTTTAAATAGAAATAACATCAAGTCAAGCTGATGGTAGCAAAAAATCACTCCTGCTAAGTGTTCTGCTCAGGGTTTAAATGAAAAAATCTTAAAAACTGAAAAGTTGAGACAAGAACTTTTCAACAAATCTAATAAAATAGAATGTGTAAAACTTCACAGTATATGGATAGGAATAAAATTCCAGAGAAATATTGTATTCGATTTCTTGGGCTACCATAACAAAATGCCACACACTGGGTGGCTTAAACAACAGAAATGTATTCTCTCACAGTTGTAGAGGATAGAAGTTCAAGATCAAGATGTCAGCAGGGTTGGTTTCTCCTTGGCTTCTGTCCTTGATGTGTGCCTGGCCATCTTCAGGCTTAAACATCATCCCTCTCTATGTGTGTCTGTGTCTGGATTTCTTCTTTCCTTACCTTAGTGATAGCTGTCTTCTCCCTGTGTCTTTTCATGGGAGCATTCTGTGTATGTGTGTCTGTCTCCAAATTTCACCTCTCTGTAAGGTCACAGTTGTATTGGATGAGGGCCCATCCTAATGACCTCTTTTTAACTCAGTTCCATCTTTAAAACCCTGATCTCTAAATACAGTCCTGAGGCCCTGAGAGGTAGGACGTCTGCATATGAATTTTGTAGGATTCTGTCCATAACACACACTTTTAGGGAAAGTACATGGTATAAATCCATTGTCACCTATTAACAATTTATAGAATCATGACTGGTTTGGGGACCTGATTTTTTTTAAATACCAAGAATGTGCTAAACCCAAAAATATACCATTTGACATACTAACATTACGTACAGAGAATGACCACAAAGTCTTTCTGTGACGATCTAACCCATGGGAGAGACAACGTGCTTGGAGGCCCTGGAATCTAGCCCACTTTCTGTTCAGCATCCAGCTTTGTGTTCAAAGAGCAGTCATTAGCTTCAGTATGTGTCTTAAAAAGATCCCTTAGGGCTGGGGATATAGCTCAGGTGGTAGAGTGCTTGCCTCAAAAGCACAAGGCCCTGGGTTCAATCCCCAGCACTGCAAAAAAAATAAAAAATGATTCCTTGCCAGGTGTCCTAACATCTTGCATAATTTGTGAAGGCAGGTAAAAAGAATTGCTTTGCATTTCCTGAAAATGCTTAACACAAAAAAAGATGTGTCTTTGAGCTTTTTTTTTTTCCAGTCAGAATTGTAGTACTGCAACTCCATCTTGGGCCTCCGACAGAGTCCAATCCAAAAGTATCTCTGGCTAATTGATTGACTCTCATGAATCTGGACCTGGCTTCAGAATGCTTCTCAAACAGCCACTGCCAATTGACTGGGTCTAAGATATGAGGTAAAACCTACTTAACCTCTCTGGCCCAATCAAAATGGGCAGCCAGAAACTACTGCTCACCTCCTACTAAGCTGCCCCTTCAGGTAGGGGTTTCCAAAACAATTCAGTGCAAATGCTTAACCAGTTAAACTGGAATCAGTGTGTTAACGAGAACCACTCTAAAAAGATTAGTCAAAGCAAAAGTTGGAACCAGATTTTATGGAACCTGAAGTATACAATTTGGAGAAGGAGAATCTCCTTTAATGAAAAAAGGAAAAACAATTATAAATTAAAATATAGAGAGCCTATCTCAGGGACAAGGAAGAGTTCAATGCAAGTGAGAAGTCGGAGGCTTATGAACTTCATTAGCTTTAGTCTGGTATATCTGCCCCTGGACACGGAAAACTGCCTCAAAACCGACTCTTTTCCATTACCTGCTCGTGCACCACCTCCTTCAGCTCCTGCATGTCTGTATCCTGCTCTAAACTGGCTCAGCTACCATTGCTTTTCTGGGTCCTCCTGTCTGCGGATTCATGGGTGGCCACATGATGGGCAAGAGAGGAGATATAGACAGGCTGGGCTTGAGGGATCCCCAGGCCCAGGAGGATGCTCCATCGTATTCAGAAAGGGATGTATATTTGGTTATTGCTAGTTCTGAGGTGAAATAGAGGTCACATTTTCAGTGAGTTAGAGATCAGGCTCCAGGGTTTATCTGAGAGACAAGTCATCCCTGTTTCATATCACTGAGAAGAAGGTATGGAAGTTTCTGGAGATAGTGTGCAATTTACCTAAAAAAAACCCCAGCGCTTTCTCAGGGAAGGAACAAAAATTACTCTGTATTTACCCACAGATATTCAAAGTATGAAAACTGATGTGATAGATGGGATAGGCTTTGTCCAAGGCAATGAGACACTTGGAGGAAAAAGACAGCATGAGGGTTGAATGAAATTGAACCTTACACTCCACGTAGGTATAATATGTTAAAATACATTCTACTCATGCATACCTAAAAAGAATGAGTAAAAAAAAAATTGAAATTGAACCAGGCAGCTGGTCCCTGCACAGGATGGTCAAAGGGGACATTTGGTTCTGGATCCACATGCTGAATAACAACACCTGGACTTCACAGAGGCTGTGCTGAAGAAGCTCCCTGACGTAGCTGTGAACCAGTGAACGGGCAAGGAGACCACTGTTAATACAGGGCTGTGACTTTGGGAACATAAACCCTCATGAGTACAGAGTATTCATACTTGAACTAAACTGATAATAAAGAAATATTAACTTGTCCTCTCTCCGACCCTTCATCCCCACATGTCACTCTGTTTTCACATTTTCTAGAGCATTTAGGACCCACTGGGTCCTGCTCTTTCCATAAGGGGCAGTCATGGTGGTGTCGGTGGTAGCAGCTTACCTGGGATTCTGTCGCACTCCCAGTGTCTAGGAATCCTTCATGAACTCTATCTTAAGGAAGCTTTTTAGTAAAGTGGGAAAGATATGGGATGAGGGCAAAGGAGAACGAAATTGAAATCCTGAATCCCTTGTGCACCAGTTGTGTGATCTTAAGCAAATTGGCTTATCTCTGTGAACCTCAGTTTCTTCATCTATATGCTGAAGTTACTCAAAGCAACAATGAATGGATTTGTCTCAAATACAAAGCCCAGATCTCAGCATAGCATATGCTTAGAAATACTGGCTCCCTCTCTTTGCACTCCCACGGACTTCCCCGGCAATATTTGGCCATCAGAAAGCTTCAATCTGGAGTACAGGATTAAATGGTGGTCAAACACCATTTAATCATCACCACCATATGTGCATCACTGGAAGCCATGGTCACACCAGTTAACAGGGTGTAAGGCCCAGGAGAATGAATGCCTTCTTATCCTCTATAAGGCCCATTTCAAATTGGCCTTAGATTCAAAACTGAAAAAATATTGGGAAATGAGACTAAATGAAAGAAGGAGACAGACTGGGAATGAGTTGACTTGGATAGGATGATTAAAAAAAAAAAACTAAAGATTTGGAAATGCTTTTGTGAATGACATACAAAATGCATATGGAATCGAACAGGGAGAACCTGAAGTAATTCACTTTGGAGCAGACAGGAAAGAAAGCAAGAAACGGGCTTCAAGAAACGCTCCTGGAATACCCACTTCAAATAGAGCACTTTTTCACTATGACCTCTCTCCACCCTCAAGTACAGAGGTTGGGCTGCCTCTCCACCCTTATCTGTAGTCACATACTTCAGGTTTTATCTCCCCAAGTTTACTGTCAATTCCCCCTGGGAAGAAATCAAAATTTCTGTTTCTTTTGTATCCTGCCCTTGAGCACAAACACCATAAATAAAAGGGGGGAAAAGGAGGGAGGGGACAGGAAAGAAAAGGAAGGAGAAAGGAGGAAGGAAAAAATAAGAAAAGAGGCAAAAGGAAGGCCTGCTTCAAAAGGAGGGCTACACTTCACAGTGAAGGATCCTCTAGGGAAGGATCCCCAGGCTACAGTTTGACTCTGCAATCTGTTTGCTCTTGGTGGATCTATTGAACTTGATGTGTCTAACTTCCTGTAATAGATGTGTATTAGAGGATTCAGAAGAAGGAATTATCTGTCATGTTTGACCTGAATCATCAATAAAGCAATGAAATACAAAAGAGGTATCTGGCACATGTTTTCTGTGCCACTGTGTACAATAGCCAAGATATGGAATCAACCTAGGTGCCCATCAACAGATGAATGGATAAAGAACATATGATGTATGTGGACAGTGGATTAGTATTTAGCCACAAAGAAGAATGAAGTCCTGTCACTTGCAGGAAAGTGGATGGAACTGAAAGACATCATCTTAAGTGAAATAAGTCAAACAGAGAAAGAAAAGTATCATGTGCTCTTTCTGATATGTGGAAAAGAAAAAAAGATACCTGAAAATAAAATAGGGACTATTAGGGAAAAGAAAGGGGAGAAGGGGAGGAGGAATAGAGGAGCAGGCAAGAGAGGGTAGAAGAAAGGTGGATGTGGTCAAAGCTCAATATGTGCATGTATGGAAATGTCACAGTGAAATCCATTGATTTGTACAATTCGTGTATGCTAATAACTATGATTAAAAACAATAAAGCAATGAACCCATTTATAACCTGGTCATTAGTGGCTGAATGTGAGAAACAAATGCAATGCATTCCAGGGCAGCTATTATAGATAGGGGCAGGGTAGCAAAAATAACAGCACTCTTCTTATAAAGAGCTTCGTCTTTTAATCCAAAGGACCTAAAATAAGGAATAAGTAACAGTGGCAGAAGAACTTATGACTGTGCCGTATTCAAGTCCCTTAGACCGTACCCTCCACCACTATGGAGCAAGAGGGGATCGTTACACTTGCCCAAGCGTGGCACCTTCCAGAAGTAACACCTCTCACTCCTTGGCATTTTAACTGCACCGTTCATGAGGTTTTTGTTATGCCCAGTATTATATTATAACCCTTTAGGTCCTTTTCTTTTCATTTCTACCATTTATAAAAATAAAAGGCTCTCTTAAAGGCAATGATGTTGACAGTTCAACTTGAACATCACATTAGACCAAAGCTAGTGCTTGTTTACTGAGTCTACAGTGGAGAAAATTTGTTGCATAATAAAATTCTCATTGTCTTTCAGCCTTAAACTTATTCTCTTATCTATTCATTCACCTGGGTTTGAGCCACAAAAATCCAATGCCTGTCTATATATTTTGTTTTTGTTTTTGTTTTTGTTTTTTTTGAACTGGGGATTGAACCCAGGGGCACTCGGCCACTGAACCACATCCCCAGCCCTATTTTGTATTTTATTTAGAGACAAGGTCTCACTGAGTTGCTTAGGGCCTCACTAAGTTGCTGAGGCTGGCTTTGAACTCGAGATCCTCCTGACTCAGCCTCCCAAGTCGCTTGGATTACAGGCATGCACCACCACACCCGGCAGCCTGTCTATAGATTTGGTTAAACACAAGACAGTGCAATCAGAAACACTGAGATATAGTCTAATTCTGGTGCTTTTTCTAAATGTAAGAGGGAACGTTGGCCGCATCATGTGATTTTGCTCTCCCTCTATTTCTTCCTTTATAAAATATGGGGAAATTATCTGTTTTGCCAAGAAACAAGAAAAGGGAGGAGACTTTCATTGGGTGCCTGCTATAAGCCAGACACTGTGTAGTTGTGCACATATGAATCACCTTATGATTCTCAGTCTCAATAACAACCTTGTCTCAATTTCTTAGCTTTACAGATGAGAAAATTGAGACTCAAGTAGAATAACTGGCAGAAAGTCACCAGCTAATAATGGACAAATGTGACACACACATCTAAAGAATCCAACTTCAAACCTGCTCGGGTCAGGCCGTTCACACATAGAGCCACTGAACTGGTGGTAGGATGGTTGCTGAGGATACAGGAATGAGCTCAGCAGAGAGCAGACCGCCTCAGCGAGGATGAAAACCTGCCCAAATCATTATGTCTGAGTGTGTGTCCAGGATCCCTTCCACCTCTCCCTGCTGCTTTTATTGAGATTGCAAGAGGGAAAGTATGTAAAAGGATACACAGAGTCAAAGGTATATTTTGAGTACTTGAACCAAACACTAAAGTAATTGTACTAGGAAATACACTTTAAATAAATAACTCTTTATCCCTGACCTCAAGAAGCTTAGAATCTTCCTGAGAATATCAGCGCCTGAAGCAGCGAACTTCACTCATCAGGAAAATTCACTCACATGGAACAATGCATCATGTTACAATAGAGGGCAAAGTGGATATTACTCATTTTGCTTTGGAGACTGCTTGACAACTGTGATAATGAAGACAAAACAGTGTCTCTGTAATACACTGAACCCAGCGCTGTTCCACACCAGCGGCTAGGACTTTCTGACTGTATGTTGTTAACTAATCATGATTCATCCCCAGGTTTCAGTAGGTTTAAGGTAGGAAACAGTCTACCACCTGTATTCTGTCTCTGACCATATTTTTCTCAGCGAAGAAATTCTCAAATGAAGGCATTTCTTGGTTAAGTAATATTTTTAAATTTTAATGATGTTTCTTATTTGAAACAGTAACATTAACTTTCATTCACAAAATCTTCCCATTTCAGGTCGCCTAGGATTGGGAACACAATATTGCACATGAAATTTAAACAGCAAAATACATAAAGTCAAACCAAAGATTATGCATCGTTAACTAATAAGTACAAAGCAGATGTGGTGTGCAAAGATGTTTTGTATTATTGTTCCCTCAATACTTGTCTACTGTTATGGGTCTTTTACAAGCAGAGTTTTAAAATTTTCTCTTGCTCTTGTTGAAGTAGTGTCTAAAGGATCTACACATGAGCCATAGGCTTCAATTCAGGGACTCAGTCTTATCATATATTCATCGTGTTAAAAATAAGATGCGGTTTCAGAGCTTGTCTGAAGTCACCCTGTGTGTGAGTGCCTTGGGCAAGCTTCCTGTGTGTGGAAGAGCTGGTCTGTCGAAGTGTAAATCAAGGTTCCAATATCATTTTGGGGAGACTTTTCTGACTGAGCATAATATCAACAAGAATCCTAGTCTTTTTCTCACCATAGACACATAGAGTCTACACCACAGCCAGAGGGAACCATGGAAGCAAAAGAAACCTTGAGATCTGCAGGTGAGCCAGTTCACTGAAACATTCATTGTCTATCCTCACCCCACCAACAAGGAAATATCAAAGAGCATTAACTCAGGCCACGGTGTGCATCAAAGGAACCTAGAAATACTTACAGCAGGTAATCTCCAGAAAAGGTGAGACACTCCTGCTAAATAATGTGGATGGGGGCCACTGTAATTTGTACTGTAAATAATAGCTAAGAGTGATTGGGTGCTTCTCATAAAGCAAGTATTGTTTGCATATATTGTATCATTTAATCCTCAGATAAGTCCCAAGTAGGTAAATAATTATCCCCATCCAATAGATGAAGAAAAATAAGCTCAAGGCAACTAAGAGGCTCACCCAAGATAAAACCACTGGCAAGCACCAAATTTCAAGAACCATGCTTTCAACCGTGTGCTGTCCAGCATGGTAACATCTAGTCACATATGACTGTTTAAATTTTAATTAAAATTAAATAAAGTTAAAACTTTATTCTCAGTTGAACTAGCCAAATTTCAAATATTTAGTTACCACATGGGGCAAATGACAACCGTATTAGATGGCATGAATTATAGAACATTCATAACACACAAAGATATTTGACAGGGCATTTTAATGTCTACACAAATCTCAGGAAGATTAAAAACAAAGTAGATTAAAATACACACACACACACACACACACTCACAGACTCTCCCCTCACCATTTCCCCAGTGGTTCTGCAGGGGAGCATCATCTCATCCCTGAATGATAGGAGATGAACAGAACAAGGGCCTACAATACCAGCACGTGGGGCATGGAGGGGCTTGGAGCACTGGAAACTCTCACAAGGCC
>JAJEJO010042521.1:0-21954 GCA_020662805.1 Glaucomys volans | reverse complement strand
AGAGATGTACCATCCTCTGAAGATAAATATTCTCTTTCTGAGAAACACCTGACCCACTATTAATCATTAACACTGACTGTATCACAGTGGGTCACTACACTCTGTGACCTGAGCTGTCCATCATGAACAAGCATCATCTGACTCAAGCCATAAAGTTGGGTGCACACAACAGCATTTCATCATCAAAGGGACTCAAGTAGGCCCTGCAAGAACAAATACATTGCATGAGCAAATGGCACATGCCTTTCTCCAGCACTGTTGCCAAGTTGACTGCTCCTTCTCCATCTGCCTCATGGCCTCATGGGCAGTGTCCTATAACTAGTTGACTAAGGAAGAAAAAAATTGGGCTGTGTTTCCCTGGTGTCTGCACATATGCTGGTACTACCAAAATGGACAGTTGCAGCACTACAGGTCCACTCTGGGGTGCCCCTGAAGGGCAGTGGAGAAGGAAAATCCCCTCAGTGGGCAGAACTCTGAGCAGTACCAATAGTGTTCATTTTGCCTAGAAGAAAAGTTGGTCATAAGTACAGACTCAATAACTGACAGTGGCTAATAGTTTAGCCTGATGGTTAGACCTTAGAATGGACAAGATTGGAAAACCAGTGGCAAGGAGTCTGGGGAAGAGACATATGGATAGAATCATCTCCACAACCAAATGCGAGAGCATATATTACATATGGATACTCTCCATAAAACAGCCACAGTAGGGAAAGATCTAAACACTCAGGTACCCAAGATTATCCATCCTGACATCATCAGGAACCCTCTTTCCTCAGCCATCTTGGCTAACAAATAATGACCATAACAACAAATAAGGGCCACGTGTGGACACAGCCACATGGATTTTTACCCATCAAGGCTAATATGTCTCAAACTATTGCTGAGACCTCAACCTGCCAAGAGAAGAAATCTACATCAATATGGCACAATTCCTGGGGTTAGGGGAGGTGATTAGAAAGCCCCCTGGTGGCAGGCTGATTATACTGGAGCACTTCCATCATGGAAGAGGCAGCGCTGTCTTTCTTCACTGGAATAGACATTTACTCTGGGTGTAGATTCACCTTCCTGCACTATAATGCTTCTGCCCAAGAATTTAATTTTGTTTTCCATCCATCATTATTTCTGAACAGAGAAGTAGTTTAACATCCAAGGAAGAACAGCAATGGGTTCATGGTCTTGAGCTTTACTGGTCTTACAGTGGCCTGATTAGAACAGTGGAATGGATTTTTAAAGGTTCAGTGATAATACATCTGGGTGGCAACACCTTGCAGGCCTGAGGTTCTGTCCTCCAAGAGGCAGTATGTGCTCTACATCAGTGACTAACTGTGATGCTAGTTTTCCCACTCTCAGGATTCATGGGTTCAGCAATCATGGGGTAAAAATGGGAGTGGATTTTCTCACTATTGCCTCTGGTTGCAGCAGTGAAGATTTCCTACCCATCTCTGCGACTCTAAGCTCTGCTAGTATAGAAATCTTAGTTCCTATGGGGGGATGCTTCCATCGGGAACACAATGCCAAGTCCATTAAATGAATCAACAGGCGAGGAAGGGGAGTTCCTTTCCTACCTGGGATGATTGGTCCTAATCACTAAGGGGAGGTTCGACTGCCAGTACACAATGGAGGTGAGGGTGGGTACTCCATGTCCTGGATTAATGTCAATGGACAATAATAACCCAATACTGCAGAGTTGACAACTATTCAGATCCTTCAGGAACAAAGGTTTGGGTCACCTTGCCAAGTAAGGATCTTTGGCCAACTGAGGTGCCTGCTAAGGGCAAAGGGACTGTAGAATGAGTAGGAGAAGAAGACAATTTTAAGTATTAGTCAACAACCACTAACCAGTTCTGGAAACAATGACGTCTCTTGATATAATTATATCTGTGTATATATTAACCATTTTTTCAATCTTTTATTTAATTTCCCTCCTATGTAACTTAATGTGTTATTTACTATTAGCTAATTTGTATCTCAGTATTTAAGTTACCAGCTATCAAAAAGGGAAAGTGACTCAGTTACAAGAAGAATGAACATCACCCAAAGATGAACGAGATTGGTACCCCCTTTTTGGGGAGAAGGTAAGTGTTTTTCTGATGGAAGATGATTTTGCCATTGTCTTTTCTGGAAATTAACTTTGGTGTGGTTACAGCGGTGTACATGGCTGGTCAGTTGACAAGTGTGGGCTGTGTGCCAACTTACCTATGCTCGATCTGTGTTTCCCTGAATTCACTTCCCTGCATAGTTCTGGATTAGTGTGGGACACCAGTGACATTTTCCATGAGTTTAGGAAAGTGGAAGTGATGGATCAGCCACCTTTCCAAGCTCAGCAGGTGTGGTGGGGCACATGGTTATGCCACACCTTATTGCTAACTTGCCAGTTCACCTGGCTGAATACTAGGGCTTTGAGTCAGTGAGTGACAGGCATGGTTCCAGCCCATTCTCGTAGTTTCTTGCAGATTTCCACAGCTGCTCAGCCTTGCAGGCTTCCATTTGTCCTTGTTTCCCATTCTTCATGTCCTTCTTCCTTTCCTGACAGCCTGCCCTTCAGATTTTAGGGTTTAGCACAGCCTATAGAAACAGCAGTCTCATTGTGAGGGATCAAACTGTGACCCCCAGCAAGATATGTTGAAGTCCTAACCCCCAGTCCTTCAGAATGTGGCCTACTTTGGAGCTTTTACTTCATTTATTTATTTTATATGCGGGGCTAAGGATTGACCCCACGGCCTCACACTTACCAGGCAAGTGCTCTCCCACTGAGTCACAACTCCAGCCTATCTACTTTGGAAATAAGGCCATCATAAAGGTAATTAATGAAGATGAGGCCATATAGGAGTAGGGTGGGCCCCTAACAGAATGTAACTGGTGTCCATGTGAAGATAGAGCCAGGAGAGGAGAGTGTCACCTGACCCTGGAGGCAGAGACCGGAGCAAAGAACAGCAAGGATTATCCCCAGAAGATAGGAAGGGACAGGGAGCACCTGGAACCAGCCCTGCCCACACTTGGAGTTTAGATCTCTAGTCTCCAGAACTGGGAGACAATAACTTTCTGTTGTTTAAATCATTCAACTTGTGGCACTTTGTTATAGTAAACCCCCAGAGACAAAAATACAAAAATTGTTTAACTAGCTTCCCTAATTGCATAGGTTAAATTCCTATACCAAATCCCTTAAAAATGCCTGTACATATAAATGTAGATATCTAAATTTATATATTAAAAATAGATAATACCTCCAAATGGTTCTGCTTCTTTGGTCAAACCCTGGCTAATAAAAGATAGTCATTTTCATTTCTTTTGAAGGAATTCCAGAGTGGAATTGCTAGGTCATATTAGTAAGCATAACTTTTTGAGAAACTGGCAAACTTTTTCCAAAGTGTTTTTATTTACATGTTGCCATTTACATTTACCATTTCACATTCTGACCAGTAATGGATGAAGTTCCAGTTCCTCTGCCCCTTGCTCACCATCCTAATGGTGCACAGTGTTATCTCATTGGGGGTTTAATTTGCATTTCCTTGGCCATTAATGATGGTCCATGTTTTCATACACTTATCCGTCATCTGTACATCTTCTTTTGTAAAAAGTCTTTTCAAGTCATTTACCAATTTATTTTATTTTATTTTTTGGTTGTGGAGATTGAACCCAGCCAGAGTTGATGGTACTAACACTGTACCACTGAGCTATATCCCCACCCCTAATTTTTTAAATGGGGTGGTTCATCTTGTTATCATTTACTGGAAGTAAGTTATTTATGTATTCCAGAAGTAAGCTTGTTTTCAGATTTAAGTATTGCAAATTTTTTTCTCCCTGCCCATGGCTTGCCTTTTATTTTCTCAATGGTATCTTTTGAAGAGCAGAAGAGCCTTAAATTTTGATGAAGACTGATTTATTGAATTTTTTGTTACATAGCTTATACTTTTTGTATTATCTAAGAAATATTTGCTTTCTTCGTGGTCACAAAGACTTTTTTCCTATGTTTTCTTCTACAAACTTTATATTTTTAGCTTTTAGGTTTAGATTTAAGACTCATATCTAGTTTCATTTTGTGGGTTTCCTGGGAAGGGTCAAGGTTCTCTTTCTTTCCCACATGACTATGTGGTTGTGGTTGTTCTAGTACTTTTGTTGAAAGGACTTGCCTTCCCCCATTGAATTATTTTGTTAAAAGTGAACTGAGCAGATATGAACATCACAGATTTTTTTTCCCAGTGCTGACAAATGAACTCAGGGCCTTGTTCATGCCAAGCGTGTGCTCTATCATAGAACCACATCGCCTGTCTAAGCACCATGACTGATTTTTTTAAAACGGTGAACTAGTAGGAGCACTCCTTTATCTTTTAAATGCTTTTATTAATGCATTATTGTCGTATGTAACAGTGGGTTCATTTTGACAATCACACGTGCATGGAAGTTTCATTTGCTCCATTTCAGTTCCCAGTGCTTCCTCGTTCCCTTCCCTCCTCCCTCCCCCAGTCCCCTTCCTCTATTCTCTACTGGTCTTCCTTCTATTTATTTATTAATTGGCTAAACACACAATATTTTTTCATTTTAAAAATTTTGTTCTAATTGGTTACACATGACAGTAGAATGCATTTTGACACATTGTACACAAATGGAGCATAACTTCTCATTCCTCTGTCTGTGCATGGTGCTGAGTCACACCAGTAGTGTAATCATACATGTATGGGGTAATAATGTCCATCCCATTCAAACATCCTTCCATTCCTACCTCCCCATCCCTCCCCTCAGTCCCCTCTGTACAATCCAAAGTTCCTTCATTCTTCCCTAACACCCTCCCCTCAACTATGGATCAGAATCTGCTTATCAGAGAAAACATTCGGCCTTTGGTTTTGGGGGATTGGCTTATTTCACTTAGCATGATATTCTCTAGTTCCATCGATTTACCTGCAAATGCCATATATTCATTCTTCTTTAAGGTTGAATAATATTCTATTGTAAACACAATTTTTTAATCCTACCTGAACTGAGTGTTCCCAAGGCAGGTCATGCCCTTTACTGATCTCTTCCTTAGAGAGCCTGTAAGACGGGTGAAGCTGAGGTGCATGAGTGAATGCAAGTCTAACCTTTGTTTTTGTGCACAACACACTGCATACGTTATTTTCCATATTTATGGGTCACTTGCTTAATTTTCCTACAAATCATAAATAATAAACTGTGTGTGTGTGTGTGTGTGTGTGTGTGTGTGAGATAGGAGAGGGAAAGGATTTTGTGGATACTCCTTTGTTTCCTGCCATTTGTGTGAATGTCTATGGACTTGTATCAGCCTGCTTTGCATTGCTGTGATCAGCTTATAACCTGAGATACTAGAGAAGGGAGGTCACATCTGTAAATACCACTTTGACTTGCAAAGCTTCTACTTCCGTGCCCTGAGTACGTGTGCAATTTAGGCAACAGCATTTCAGGTTGTAGCAAATTCACTCTCTCTCAGTTTCCTCATCTATAGAATGACGTGAGGATTCATCTCAATTTGGTTCAATTCAATTCAGAGCCACAGACTGTTCATGGAAGGAAAAGCTCTCTGATTGTGGCCAGGGGAGGAGAAATGACACTTAAGGTTGTTTTGGTTCTCTCAAAGAGCATTCTCCTGTGACTTCTGGAATAACTGGTTTCTTTGTTCATATCACTTATCTTTCAGATCAATATTAATTTGGATATTTTTTAGATCAACTGAAATGAAAAGAAACGGTTTTGTAACTGTGGATGGTCTGTGTCTGGAGACCTGGGCTGCATCTCTATGCCTCAGCTAGTGTTGACCCCTCTTCATGTGCCCTCTCTGTCACCTATCTCTGTGCAGGTATGTCCTTGGCCTGATGAACATGGAGGGCACCTTGAATGGGAAGGGAAAGGAAGAAAGCTCATGAGATGGCAGCACCCACCCTGAGGTGAGGATGAAGCAAGCACGGATGTGGTCTGACAGGCAGGCGGAGTGGCCGCATGTTGCCATGGTGACGGATGTGCCTTAACTCTAAGTGTATGAGCAGCCTCCATGTTTTTAAATAGCAGCTGGTCAATGCCACTGCTGTCCCTGGGTTGCTGCCCCCTCTGAGTCGCTGCTTGGCCCCAGCTGTCCTGATCTCTGTTGACAAATGGTTGTCCTTCACAGTCAAACTACTAACAGTACTCTAATTAATGAATGTGCTAATTATCCTTCCTACTCCCAGCACATTTGTCTAACTAAGCTGTCACACACAGACAAGTGCAGCATATGCCTAAGTATCCAGGGTCTGGAGCAGGGGGTGGGCAGGAGAGGGGCAGGCCCCCAGCCTTGGAGCTGTGGGATATTTCTTGTCAAATTATCTTAACTAACAGCCAGGTGTCTTGGGGATATGTTCTTTCCTGTGATGGGTGTTTGTTTTCCATTCCTTCCTTTTCAAAAATCTCTCTTCAAGAGTGGAGAGGCCATTAATTTTCTATCCTACCATAGGTTTGCCAAGCACAGATGCAGAGGGGCAGAGGGTACCAAGTTCTGAAAATGATTCCTCAGCAGCAGGTAGGGTGGTTGAAACGGCAGACATTGAAGCTAGACCTGTGTTTGGGCCCCCGATCTGCTCCTGGATACACGTGTGTCCTTGACCATGTTCTGGCAATGGCGCGGGGGTGGGCTGGGGTGGGGGATGAATTATCCACTGTGAAGCTCTTGGCACAGTGCCCAGCACAAGCCAGGTCTCCGGACACAGCTGTCCGGTGCTGCAGGACGCGGGGTTGCTCTGGACTGTCCCTGGCGGGCCCGGGATAGCGGGACTGGCCGCAGTGCGGGTGCAGGGCAGGCTTCCGAGCCAGGGGAGGCGGTGGCGCCCCTCCCCCGTGCTCCCGCAAGCGCCCCCGCCTTTTTGTTCTGTCTCAGCAGCTCTCTATTGAGATGAATGGCATTTCCAGAGGCTTCACCTCTGATAAGTGCTCCTCTGTAGCCGCAGCCAGAATCTTAATGTGCACACTGTAATTTAATGGCCATCTCCGGTGACTATGAACGCGCTCTTACCGGGTGAAGAGGACTCGTGCCACCAGCACGTGCTCTGCACTCTGCGGGTGACTCCAGGGAGCTCAGAGGGGGGCGTCACTGAACTTCCAACCAGGCGCCTTCTGAAGGGGACTTATTCTCCCCAGTTTGTGGGGTTTTGAAAGGCTTGGGGAAAAAGCAAGAGGCACCCCTTCCTGGTCCCCCGCCTTCGCGGGGATGGAAGATTCCCAGTAGCATCGCTGTCTGCTTCCTTAGGACCTGCGGGTGCCGTTTCCTGTGCGCTGGCACGTGGGGCACACATTTGCACAACAAACATAAACTCTCAAGTAGCATGAGATGTGGATGAGCTTCAGAGACACCGAAGTGTAAGATAGTGAAACTTTAAACACTGGAAAATTTAATCTGGGGTTATAAGTACTAAGCAAACACCTTAGTAGATTTACCCAGCACTCTCTCTCCATCACTTTAATTTAGGAACATTTCCCTCAACCATGACTGTGGGAATTACTAGGCTCTTGTTTTCCTGCCATCTGGTTGGTCTCTCCAGGAATGGATACATGGCCAGCCAGGGCCAATGGGATTGTTCTAAGAGCTTAGATGAGAGGAGTCTGCTCTTGACAGTTGGCAGAAGATCAGAGATGTAAAACTCCTGAGATGTAGGTGGACATATTTTCCTCTGTGTGGAGAACATTGTTCTGCAGAGAGATCTATGTCTGACATGCTAAGAGAAGCTGCAGGGGGATGGGGTGGGGAGGAAGAGTGATTGAGAAAGCATCGGGGAGGTGGAGGGAGAGACAGACAGACAGAGGGAGGGCGTCAGAGGGAGAGAGAGGGAGCTCCCTAGCTCCAAGGTCCAACTCATCTCTGCTCTTTTCAACTTTTGTTTTCTCAGTTCTTTGGAGTCTTTGAGCTAATAATTTTCCTTTCTTGCCCAAGCAATCTTGAACCATTCTTATTATTTGCAACCGGACTGCCTTTTAAAGGTACTGGCTTTTGTCACTGAGATTGGCAAATTATTAGAAGGGCTGTATGGGAGTTCAAAGTTCTAGCTTCTGAAAACTGACTGTCCCCTGAAGCTTACCAAATTGCATGTGCAAATAAAACCTCACTAATGTGCATACACGATGTTACTAGTGTTGTGTTCCTAACTTGTAATAACTCTGTGATGGTTCCTTTTATGTCAACTTCACTTGGTTATGGCTTGCCCAGGTAGCTGGTAAGACATTATTTCTGGGTGAGTCTGTGAGGGTATTTCTGGAAGAGATTAATATTTGAATCACTGGACTGAGTAAAGAAGATCTGCCCTGGTTAATGTGGGCAATCTGTTGAGGGACCAGATAGAATCAAATGTGGGAGATGTATGAATTCCCTCCTCTCCTCTCCTTGAATATCCACCTTCTCCTGCCCATGGACATCAGACTCTTGGCTTTTGGACTCAGACCTGGTCTTGTACCATTGGCCTCCCTAACTATCAGGCCTTTGGACTGAGACCAGTCTATATAATCACTATCAGTGTTCCTGGTTCTCAGGTGGCAGATGGCAGAATTTCTTGGCCTCCATAACCGTGAGAACCAATTCCTATAATGTCTCCCTCCCATGCATATCTGTCTGTCTGTCTATCTAACTATCATCTATTTATCTATCTGTATTTATTCATTCTGTCTTTCTGGAGAACCCTGACTATACTCTACAAAATGACCCAGGCACTCAGCACCCAAGAGAGTCATGACCAGTTGACTACTGGTTTTTACACACCCAAACCCTATACACTGCCTCCACCAATCTCTTTCTCTTGAAGCTGAACTGAGGACAATCCAGTTGGTCTATGGTGGCATGATCTCTTCCCCCACCTGGCTTTTCCTACACTGAGAGCTGCCTGCTACCACCAGTAACAGTGACCAATGTTCTCTTTCACAGTAAGGTTTTGAGAAGGGTGCCTCCTTATTAATGACAAACAGTTGAGTCTGGAACAAAGATTGTAGGAATCTTGCAAATTCTGTATAACCTCTGAGGGATTGCTGAGAAAGATGTTCTGTCAAGACTGGGAGACCCCCAGGACCACCCGGAAGTATACTCTTGCCCTTTCTGTGACAGTGGAGTCTATTCTTACTATTAAGTTGTAGAGAATACAGGGGAAGGTGTTTATATAGTTGCCTCGGAAAAGCCAGTTGCAGTGTTCAACAATCCTTATTTGGAAGTCTTCTTTAGGGATTTTCTTCTCTCTCTCTCTCTCTCTCTCTCTCTCTCTCTCTCTCTCTCTGTCTCGTGGGGGGAGTACCAGGGATTGAAGCACCCCAGGAGTGCTTAACCACTGAGCCACATCCCCAGCCCTTTTTATATTTTTATTTTGAGACAGGGTCTTGGTAAGTTGCTAAAGAACTCGCTAAGTTGCTGAGGCTGTCTTTGAACTTGTGATCCTCCTGCTTCAGCCTCCAGTTTTATCTTTAAAGTTTTATCTTTAAGTTTTATCCAGTTTTATCTTAAAGCCTTCAGTTTTATCTTTGGCTTAGTTCTTTAATTCCTTTATCATCATCATCATCATCACCATGATGGTCATCATCGTTGTCACCATCACCATCATTGTGCAGGAAGGGAGACATCAGCTATCACACACTCATCGCCATTCATTGATCGATTTATCCAAGTCTTTGTGGCTGCTCCTCTGAGTCCTAATGTATTAAGTGTCACTTGGTCCCCCTGTCCCTCAGGAATTCAAGGAACAAAGGCAGTACTCATGGCACCTGTCTTCCTGATGCTGTATACATAAAATATATTCTTCATTTACCTTCTCCTCTTTCTCTTTGCCAATATCAGAGATGAGAGTGCCTTTTAGATTCTCTGGTTCCTGCATGGGGCTCGTGCTGGCCAGGGTCTTGGTTCTTGGGTTTATTCTGAGACTCTCAGGGAAACCTCCCATGATAAGGCAGTGCAGGCAAATGTGCCAGCCCTGTCTGCCCCTCCTCCAAGCCCTGCTTCTCCTGGCAGGCAGGTCACACTGACTTAGAGCCTGGACACTTTGGTGGCTAATTTAAAAAAAGAAGAAGAAGAAAGAAGGCGGCACTGTGTGGGGACCTTCAGAAATTCTAATGAGGAAAGACAACACAGGCCACACTTCCCCTTCCTGCTCAGAGCAGGCTGCAGAGCAGGAGCCAAACCAGTTCCCTCTGCACAGCCCAAAGCAAGCATGGATCAAGAAACCGTGGGCAATATTGTGCTGCTGGCCATTGTCACTTTGATCAGTGTGATCCAGAATGGTAAGGAAAGCCCCTCACTCGGGGGAGGAACAGGGCATGTTTTGTTGGTTGTTTGCAATGAATGGCGATGAGTGTGTGTGTGTTTATGTGTGTGTGTGTGTGTGTGTGCACTCCTTTATCTCTAATTTGTTTGAATGTATATGGGGTGTATATTTTTGTGTGAATCTGGCATTTTCCTCCTGTTGGTTTTTCTCTCACTTTCGTGGTGATGACTAATCATGGTTTCAGAGCAAAGGCAGCAATCTGGGGGGCTCGTGCCCATTCCCCCACTTAAGAATCTGACATTAGCCTTTTAGCTATTAATTCATGTGACCGGGAAGCAGCCTAGGAAGGGACACGAGATACCCAGCTTCATTTACTTACCTGCAGAGCTACTGAAGTTCCATGTCACCTGTAGTCTAAAAGAGAAAAAAAAAGTGAGTTTGGGAGGTGTAAAGGGGAATCACCATGTTATTTTACTTCTGAATTTTTTTTCTTTCTTTTGAAGAAACATGTTTTTTTGGGGTAGCACTTTCTTTTTTTGTCTAGCAATGTATAATTTTTGAAATATTTTTCATATTTATATACTGGGAGAGAGAAGAGGAAAAATTTTATTATTTGGAATTTGCATTTTTGTTCTCCCTTACTGTCAGTTAACAAATCCAAGCAGGTGTACCAGATCTGAAAAAGGTGGGGCCATGTAGAACGGCCTTTGAGTTTCAACCAGGACTGCCTCCGAGTGTGTCTATAAGGTTCTCCAGTGGCTTTGTGCTTCACAGTTTATTAAGACAAGAGAAAACAGGAGAGTGATTACTAAGGGCATCTGCTATGGCTTCACGGCAATTACCCACTGTTTATGCACCGTCACACTTTGGAACTTGGAGTATCGAATGGCTTTGAGATATCCTCATCTTTGTCCGCATCTTGAATGTGGACAAATGCTGGTGATTTTGCCTTCTTGGTACAGAACAAGGCTTCCCCTCAGCTTCCCACATCAGAGGGGCTCAATTTTATACACTCCAAGTATGTTTCATTTTGTAGCTTTTGGACCCCCAAATTTTCATACTAAATCATACACAAAATGCAGCTCAGAGAGAGAACAAGTGGCTTATTTAGGCTGCCACTTCCTCAGGCCATTTCTATTCTACAGAGGGTTCCCTTGGCCCTGTCAACTGATGATGGGTTGAGTAAATATTCAGCCTGCACACACCTACAGAGACCCTGCCGTGTACCAGGCAGTAGACTGGGTACCTGGGATATAGCAGTGAGCTATGGCTCGTGCCTTCAAGGAAAGGAAAGGGGAGGACAACAGGAAGCCCGCAGTGGCCCCCTCAGTCTCTGCATGGGTGAGTGGGCAGCACTTGGTAGCTCTGGGTAGGGTCTGCCCTCTGGTTCTTCCCCTTACACCCATCAGTATGACTGACAGGCATCAGTAGACAGGAGATGCCAAGTCCTTTCACCTGCCTATGCAGTTGGGGCTGGACTCAGCTGGGAAGTTCAAGTTCACTCTCAAGTGCTCCCTGTCAGTTCCAAGCTGAGTCAGGGGAAGCCACAAGGCTCCCTGTTGTAAAAACAGTGTCTTCACCCCTTCTAACCGAGAAGTTCAGGAACCTGGCCCTGTTCTGTCCAGTAGGTCCTGCCTGGGCTTCTCCATAGTATCCTCACAGACCCTGGGTAGATTTGAGGTGGATGGTAAGATTTCTAATTATTTTTGGCAGCTGGGATCAAGTCTTCTTTTGTAGCACAACTGGGGAGAATCTTCACAACCACAATCTAAAGGCATTGACTGTTCCCAGACTGTGTAGGATAGATAAGAACAGAACACAGGGGCCTCGAAACACAATTCCCTGGGAGTGGTGGCGGCTTCCTGGTCAGGGAGATGCAAATGTGGACTGGCAGGGACCTATGTTTTGGGGCTGAAGACAAGAAAATATTCAGTACTGAGAACTGAAATGGAGCAAATTATATTACGTGCATGTATAATTATGCCAAAATGAACCCCACTATTATGCATAACTATAATGTACTAATAAAAACATTTTAAAAAAGGAAAATTCAAATAAGCTGGAAGATAACACCTCTACTTGTTTTTAACTGAATTTTTCAGGTAAACACGAAGGTTCAGATGCATGTCCAAACCTCTCTTCGCAATTCTAAGTAACCTCAATGTTGCAACCATAACCCTGTCTCAAAGAGGTCAAAAATATGCAAAAACTGTGTTCCGTCACATCCAAATGCCATTCTGAACCCTTCCTGTTAGTTTTGCAAAATATTTCTATGCCGTTACCAGGCACTGCACACTCTTGTGTCCCAGGACAATGAGGTACCATAGCGCATGCGTCCACGACGGCATTGGCTCCGTAGTCTCGGTACACTCTGTGAGCCTGATTATCTGAGGGTGGGCAGAGCCCAGCCTGCCTGGTGCAACTTCCTGCTCTGCCTTCTTTAGTCATCAAGATCTTTGAACTTGTGGCTGTCTTCCAGTTTTGGTCTGCAGAATGCAGATTTGGCAGAACAAAGCAAGTTTAAAATAAATCTAGACCAGAATTATCAAAAGCTGGTTTCCCAGGGTCTATACAGGTATAGATAGAAGCATTTTCTATGACTAGTGGGCAGAACATTTCCACTTTCTTCTGCCCTGGTGACAACGACTTTGACACAAGGTAAACCTGGGGAAAATAGAGAAAGTCCCTGACTTAAGGGTGGTTCCACTTACAAATTTTTAACTTTGTCATGGTGCAAAAGTATATCCATACAACTATTTTGTTTTTTTCACTTATAGCATTCAATAAATTACACGAAATACTCAACAGTATTATATAATAGGCTTTGTGCGAGGCTATTGAGCTACTGAGCTACTGAGCATGCTTAAGGTGGGCCAGGCTAAGCTATGATGTTTAACAGGTTTGGTGGACTCTGCATTTTTTCTTCAATTTTTTTATCTGATGATGAATTTATTGGGAAGTAACCCCATCATCAGTAGAGGAGCACCTGCATCTGGAGAAAGTCATTTTCACCAGAAGCCAAACTACTGAGATTGGGAGAACGAGGTGAGCGGAGGGAAGGAGATGCAGGTGGGCACTGAGCCAGACAGGGTGATGGCAGAGGACAGAGAACAAAACTGGAACAAAACTGTTTCCACAGCCCTTCTGGCTGCAGGAGGAGGTGGGAAGAGTTAGCCTCCTGATCCTTCCACCAGGACGGGCAACCTCCTTTGGATTTCCTCTTGCTCTGAAGTCAAGAAGGGTGATATGCTGGCCCTGCAGTATGAAGGTCTGTGAGCATTGTGGTAAGGAGGACAGTTGAACTGCCATGGTCCCTGATATTCCCACCCCGGCACACATTCACAAGGGGCCTCACAGGTGCTATGCTGGAAGGCTTGGCAATCCACCCTGGGTTTTATGGATTAGAAACAGAGGCAGAGACTCATGAGTTTCCTCAGTGCACATCACCCACATCTGCCCCTTCCTGAACATTCCAGCATTTTAGTTAGCTAAAATTTCAAGATCTTTTTATGTGTTTTTGAGAAACTTATTTAACTTCTCTGACCCTCAGTTTTCTCATCTGAGAAGTGGAGTTATTATACCTTCCACACGTGGTTGTGGAGGTGTCCCATGAGATGAGATGCCATAGGTGGGGAGGTGGCAGTGCCTGGCATGCTCTCTGCAGCTATCTCTGCATGTCTCTCTCTCTCTCTCTGGTTTTGTTAGCAGCTAGGCAAGAGCAGCATGCTACTGGCCTTTGTATGTCTGGTTTCTGGAACATTTTGGAGGATTGCAAGGGGTTGGGGGGCAAATGGGTAGTGAGGCAGCCAATGCTTCCAAGGACATCTTAGAGGAAGGAGAGATAGACCCTAGACCCTAGTAGAATATTGAAGGGAGATGAATTTGCTTGTGTTTTGTGTTGTAGGTAGGAAAGATCTGTGAATGTTTGTAGGGTAGCGAGAAGGAGAAAAAAAAAAAAAGCGTGAAGGTCTGGGAGTGGGGAAAGCAGTGACAAAACAAAACACTGAAGAGGTTGGTGGGACTGGGGTCAAGATCACAGGTGGAGGGAGAAACCTTGGAATAAAGGAAGACATTGCTTTTTTTCTGAGCAAGGAGGGGAAGAAGAGAGGCAGGGCAGAGAAGTATAGCTAAATTGTGCTGCTGGCTGAAGAAATAACCTCTGGATTTCTTAACACCAGCCCTGTTTACATGTTTGGGTCAAGGGACAGCATCTTGAGTTCCTAAAAGAAAGTGACAGAATGTTCTATTGTTCTGTCTGCTAAGTGGGGACATTCAGAATGGACAGGTTTATTTCACCCTGTGCAGCTGATGGAGTCCAGCAGGGCGCTTTCATGGGAGAGGAGAGAGATGTCCTCTGTCATATGCTCAGCTGGATTCCAATCCCCAACCTCACTGACCTCCCCGAGCACTGGCATCCGAGTCTACAGAGCGAGGACAGTACTCCCCACTTCACCAGCTGGTGTGAGACTCAGTAAGGGAATACATATCAGGCGCCTCCCGCGACGACTGGAAGATCCCCGGGGGTGCCGCCAGCCCTGGGCATACTACTACAGAGAGGATGTATTTTTTGCTGAAAGGCTTTTGTTTACCTACACAGCAGATAACATGACTTTTTTGAGGAGGCCGATAGGAAGGTGATGAAAAGGATCCCAGGGGCATCTCTCTCCCTTTCACTCTTGGAATAGCACAGATGTAGAATAGGGAGGGGGCAGACCTCGGTCCCCACCATCCAGTCCAGTCAGACCTTCCAGATTCAGTACCCTCAGCATTTCTTATGTGTCACCACCTTGGTCAGATTCTATCTTGTCCCCCTATCCTGGGTCTGACCCCTCTAAGAACCTGCCACACCAGTGGCTTTCTGATTACACCAATCCTCTGCTCCATAATGCCTTGTTGCTCTCAAATGCTCTCCCAAGTCTCTTTGTGCAGCTCCCATGAAGGCCAAGACCTCTCTGCTAAACCCAAAGCACACTTCTTGATGATCGCCTCATCAATCCTGGCTTGGTCACCGCTTTCTCATTGCACCTCTCTCTCTGCATCCTATTGGGCACCTTGATGGCCCTTTACAGGCTCTCCTTCCTCTTTTGTCCATAGCTCAAGACACTATATACTTTTAGCTTATGTACCTTGTTTGGTGTGTATGATCTGTCTCCTCCTCCGCTGTCCTTGCCAGAGCATAAGCTCTTGGGGCCAGGGCTTTGTCTGCTTTGTTCTTGGATGCAAGCTAAACGTCTGGCTCATGACAGATGATAATAGATTTATGTCAGTGGAAGAACAATTTGCTGTCCCACTTTGGCTTCATTCTACTGAGTCCTGCTCCCCAGCCCTCTCCCCTCCCCTGTCTTAAGGTGGACATATGGAACACTGCTTGCCTCTGGACCTTTGCATGTGCTATTCTGCTGGAGTACAGTGATCGTCTCTCTCAACCCCTGCTCCTTCCATCTGCTTCGTTAATTCCTACTTGTTCTTCAGATTTCATCTTAGGCGTCATTGCTTCTAGGAATCCTTCTGTGACCCAAATGATGAAATAAGCTGCCTCCTTTGTTATTTGATAACACTATGTACCCACTCAATCTCATCTTGACACAAATCACTCTTTAGTTTAATTTCTGCTTGGTCTATTTCTTCAGAATATTAGATCCCTAAAGTGGGACTATGTCTTGCTCACTATCACATCCTCCAAACCAAATGTAGTGATTAGGAGAGATCAGCTGCTGAACATATTTTTGCAAGTGATATTTGATGGAGGATATTTAGGGCAGTTTGGAGATCAAGTCAAAGAAGCATTTTGATGTTCTAGTAGAACAGCGAAATAACATATTCCTGAACACCACCAATATGAACCAAATCCAAACTTTTCCCTCTGGCAGGATTCTTTGCCTACAAGGTGGAGCATGAAAGCAAGATCCAGAATGGGCGGAGCTTCCAGAGGACAGGAACACTTGCCTTTGAGCGGGTCTACACTGCCAAGTGAGTCTAAACCCTGATGCTGTTGATTAACAGAGCGAGGACATGGGCATGGGGGCTTCCTTATGGGAGTGAAGACCACCCTCCAGACCACATATCTGCCTGGGTCAACCTGGGCTAGCGTCAGAAGAAAGGAAGTGGGGACAGAGGAGCTGGGGGAAGTGTGATCTCACAGCAGCTCCAGGAACATCTGTGGCAGTCATTCAGTCAGGGCAGTTGACCAATTTCCTGTGGGTTGGTCTGGAGGCGCCATGGTGAAAACCAGCCTTGACTCATCAGCCAGCTCCAGAAGCAACAGGACACGCACATGGGCAGCAGCCTCCACCCACCCACCCTGGCTGTCTCAGGTGGCAGTCTGAAGGTGCAAGTTTCATAACACCGGGTCCCTTGCGCCACCTGCACAAGGACAGAAAGAATGGGGCATTGTGCAGTTGTGTGACCCCTTTCCCAGTCTTAACTTATGAATAAAAAAGCTGTTTGAAAATACCAAAGGGCTAAAGGAAGAGGGGTGAGATCTATTTGGGATGCAAATCCAAAAGGACGTTAGTTATTCAAAGATGGCTTTTCCTTCATGCAGAATGTATTTAAATAGAGGATCAGCCAGGGGTGAGAGGCCTGCCTCTCCAGGCTTCTGATTAGAAGCCTGTCAGAAAGGAAGGCTCCCTGCTGTGGAGCTAACCAGAGCGCTGGCCTTCAGTTCCAGCCCAGAGGTGACTTTGATGTCCTCAGAGCTCCTTCCAAAGGGGCGTCATGGCCACCCAAATAAAGTATGTTTAGAATGACGACAATAGTCCAAGCAAACTCAGGGACACAGATTCACAGTGAAGGGGCAGGAGGCTCTGGGCTCCCTGCGGCAATGTGGGAGCAGCTGGAGGGAGAGTCCCATTCAGGGCCGCGGTTGGCTTCTTGTGGGTTAAAGTGACTCCAGGGGGTTTCGATGGTACTACATCACCCTCCCTGGTACTTCTCTCCAGTCCTTTATGTCCGCTAGATTGTGTTTATTCTTCCTGTGAGGTGTAGTCATAGGGCAGAACTAGGGATAGTCTTCCTCATAGCAAATTTTTAATCGTTGGCGTCACTTTTCCCTTAATTGTGGTATATCTTGTCTGGACCCCTCCTGGATGTATTGGCAGGGCAGTCATGGACTGATTTCCTGGCCCTTCACCCTCTCTGGGCCCTTGGTCTTTCCAGGTCACTCCTGAGTTCTTATACTGACTCTGCAGTGTACCCCTGCACCCCTCGCTCTTTGTCCCACTTCCTCATAGCAAGCACTGTGGCCCAGGGTCTTTCCATCAGTGAATCTCAAGGAAATCCGGTGCTGAAGTACCCCCAAGGAGACCTATTTTAGCATCTGGACCTTGGGTGCATTAATTCTCAGAATCAATTTAAGAACATTAAAGATGTAATTTAAAAGACATTGTGGATCCATTTGAAGGAGGGCTGGGAGAACACATGACTGTCACAAGGCTTTTGGTACCATTTGCTGTGGGTGTGTTCGGGGTGCAAGAGCAGCTCTCAGAACATCATGCACGAGAAGTGCAAGAAGGTGCCAGATCAGGGACCGGCTCAAACATCTCAGAATTCCCAGAAAATAGAACCATCTTCTACCAGTGTGGAAAGAGCGACTTCCTTTCATCCAAAAGACTACATTCCTATGAGGTACATTTGGTTCATTGAAACGTTTAGCTCCTCTATTTGGGAGAAGTTATGGTGGAATCTCACTGTACCTGCTTAAAAAATATGTTGTCATGCACAAGAAATGGAATGGGCCAGGCTGTCTTGTGTCTGCTGCTTCTCCAGGAGTGAAATAGCTCTGTTTTTAAGAAGTCAGTGTACCTGGACTTGTTGGTTGCCAGTCTCCAAATTGCAGAAGTGCCGTTTGGCTGGGTTGTACTGTGTTGCTTGAGAGAATGGTTTGCGAGTTCTGCAATCACTTAGGTTCCGGGGGGAAGAAGGTGCAAGAGAACAATGGTGGGTGATTGCTGCTGCCTGGGATCTCCACTATGTGGGTGCTGCAGTCCGGCTCTCAAAATCCCTGTGCTTTTACCAGTTAGCCTCCATGAGAGAGGAGGAAGAATGAGGGGAGAGGAGAGATCTTGTGGAGAGGTAGGAAGTCAGGGGATGGGGAAGAGAACTTTCTGTAAGATAAAGGTTGCTTGGATATAGCTGTGGTTCTTCTACAAAGACCACTTCCTCCCTGGCCCAACAGCAATACATGTGTGCCTGTGTGGATTGTAAAAGAGGGCCAGAGGTCCATGCAGCAGGCTCGTGCCTGCATGCACAAGCCTGAGATACCCCTGCTGTTGGCCTGTCCCTGAGACTCCTCGGAAGGAGGCCATGTGTGGTTCTAATCGGAAGTCATTCCTAGCTATTGCTTCTCCAGGGGGCATCTCTGAAAGTAACAAAAGGGGTGCAAGATGATCCATGGGGGTGCAGGAAGAAAAGAGCACCACTTAATCTTGCTATCTAAAACAGAAGAATGATGCTTTACCCATTTTTAATACACTGATTGACAGTGGCACCTGTGTGTATATAATTTATACATAAATGTACCTGTCATAGGGTTCATGATCAGAACTTTTGGTTGATGGGGTACAGAATCATAAATGTTTAGAGGCCTTGGCTATGAGGGGGAAATAGTATAGAGGATAAATGATACTGGTGGACTGAAAGCCTGATACGTGTTTTTCAGCATAGAATATGACTGTCGACAGATATAAATTGCTCAACATTCTGGGTTGGTGCATTAGCAGACATCCCAGGCTGCGCAGAGTGTCAGAGCAGACTCGGCCTTGATTAATGACCCATCCCCCTCCCCTCTCCCACTGGGGCAGAGCTGAGTCAGGGTTTGAGAACTAAAAGGAGGTGAACCTTGATTCTCTGTTCACATAGAAGTGTAGTTCTATGCTCTGTTCTCAGAAGATGAGCACAGCTATTGCATTCTTGGTCAAGGTTTGGTTTTTGGAGACATCCTAGTTAGCTAAACAAAACAGGGTTTCTCCCTGTGACTGCAGGTGAGGACAGGGATGGGTCTTTGGAGATGTGCAATTTCCTGAAATGTGTTCTATGGATTCCAAGTTCATAAGTCTTTAACATGTGTTACAGGGCAAAGTTCTTTATAGCCAGATGTTTTAATCTGTTTTTTTTTTTTGCTGCTTCAACTAAAAGACCTGACCTGAACAATTGTAGAGGAGGAAAAGTTTATTGGAAGGCTCACAGTTTCAAGGGTCTTAGTCCATAGAAGGCCCGCTCTATTCCTAGGGGCTGGAGGTGAGGAAGAGTGTGGTGGAGGGAAGCAGTTCACATGTTGATCAGGAAGCAGAGAGAGACTCCACTTGTCAGATACAAATATGTACCCTATAGCCATGCCCCAATTCCCACCTCCTTTAGCCACAACCTGTCACTTCAGTTACCACTTAGTTAATCCCTATCAGGGGATTAAAGCACTGATTGGGTTAAGACTCTCACAACCCAATCATTTCTCCTCTGAACCTTCTTGCACTGTCTCAGACATGAGCTTTTGGGGCACCTCACATCCAAACCATAACACCAGACTTTGGAGAACCCATAATGTACTAAGCACTACTCCTATTCTTGGTTCTCCACAAATGCTCCCTCCTCCCCCAGATATTTTGCAGATCATTTTGGAAAGTGCCACCCTAATGTCCCTTATTCCATCCACCTCTTGGCATCCACTGGAGACCCACTTTCAAGTAGCAGAAACTAGAACAATTATTTGAAGGTGATACATTTACAATAATCCTATTGATTAGTATTAGTATTATTATTAACTGTTTTTCATGATTATTTATCATTTACTTATTTGATACCAGGATTGAACTCAGGGGCACTCAGCCACTGAGCCACATCCCCAGCCCTATTTTGTATTTTATTTAGAGACAGGGTCTCACTGAGTTGCTTAGTACCTCACTTTTGCTGGCTGGCTTTGAACTCACCATCCTCCTGCCTCAGCCTCCCCAGCTGCTGAGATTGCAGGCATGTGCCATCATGCCTGGCATCTTTTCTTATTTTAAATCAACCCAAACCAACTAATGAAACATTAAAGTTTTTCTGTATTATATTCCAAGAGATGGGGAAAAATAAAGGGAAAAGAGCACAAGTCCTTTTCTCTGTAGAAGCAGTGAGAATGCAGGGCACCAAATTGAATGCAGCTCAGAGAATTATTGTAAGAGAAGAAGTTCCTATTTAGACATCTAAAAATGAGAATCAAAATGGGTTTGTCAGTTCTGTTGTGCAGAACAAAATGGCACAAAACTCCTCAAAAGAAATCCAGAATAATAATCCTGTGTCAGTAGGAAAAGACATCCCCCCTGGGTGAAGAAGGAAGACACGGGAGCAATCATAGCCAACACTTACTGAACACTTCCTGTGAACAGGCAGAGCTGTATCTCATTTTATTCTCAACAGTCTGGGGGGATAATTACTAATGTCTTCCTTTACCTCTCATATGAACAAACTGGGGCTCCATGAGGCTAGGAAATGCACCCACATTCATACAGACAGTAAGTGGCAGCTCTGAAATTGGACCCGGGTCGTGCAAACCTCATAAGCAACCACGAGACTCCATGGCAAGGTGCAGCTGTCTCTCTGACCAGCAGTCCTTGAGTTCAGCCAGCAGCTGCCCCTCTCACAGTGGGGCTTATGTGCTTGGAGTTTTGGATGGAAGATGGACTGGAAATCCTGGATGGGGAGAGGGACTGGCTTGAGCTACAGCAAGGGACAAGGCTTGAGAATATTCTGGAAACCCCAAGGAAGAGACTCTTCTCTGACAGTTCAGAGAGCTGTGTTTTATTAGAAACCAAGATAATATAAAATAATAGGCAGGAAGAATGGAAGGACTGATTCAATGTCAAATCACTGGTCAGTTCTCTCTAATCAGATTTCTGGACAATTAAAGATTTTTTTTTCTTTTGGCATCACTCAGATAAAAATCACTACTTAAAAACAAATAAAAACACAACAAAGCAAAACCCAGAGACATGGGAATGAAGAGGAAGCAGGAGGAAATCTTTGGTATTAGTAAAATTTCAAACTATAGTATCATCAGATCTTATATCCCATCTGACAGCATTTTTCAAGCAACTGAAAAAGGAATTTTTTTTTGTCTCATTTTCTTGAGCTTGGAGATGAATCACATTTTCTCAGTCCTGAGGCTGTAATTTTGTGCCTCTAAAAGTGTGTAAGAATAGAAGTGAGGATGGTACACAGTAGCTGCTGCATTTGTAATGTTGGACCTGTTTATTTGCTGAGTATGTCATCCCCAAATGACAATCTGTAAGGGCCTCCTGCCCTCTGGAGTAACTGTATCCACTAGATCCATGAAAATTCTGGGGGTCCAGAGCAGCTAGCAAGGCCAACAAGAGTCTACTCTTTCTGCCCTGGCCTGGTTTTTGGTTGTGGTTCTCTCCCAGAACAGGATACATGATTTCTCATCTAGTCTGTTTACTGACTTGTCCAGAGAAGGCTCTTTTGACCACCAGAGAGGCCTGGAAATTTCCTGTGGCCAAGCAAAGGCAACCTGATCTCTCTGGGTTCTCTGCAGTTTGGGATCAAGGAATGCCCATTCCAGACATCTTATTCAGCTTTGCATCACTGTAATGAAATACCAGACACAGGATGCTTATGAAGTAAAGAGAGGTTTATTTTGGCTCATGTTTCGAGAGGTTCAAGTTCAAGATCAGGTAGCTGATGAGGGCAGCCTATCTTGGCAGAAACACATGTCAGTGAGCGTTCACATCTCAAGCCGGGAAGTAGAGAG
>JAJEJO010042514.1:0-65082 GCA_020662805.1 Glaucomys volans | reverse complement strand
AGGGACACTCGGCCACTGAGCCACATCCCCAGCCCTATATTTTGTATTTTATTTAGAGACAGGGTCTCACTGAGTTGCTAAGGGCCTCGCTAAGTTGCTGAGGCTGGCTTTGAACTTGCGATCCTCCTGACTCAGCCTCCCAAGTTGATTGGATTACAGGCGTGCGCCACCACACCCGGCTGCTCCTGTTCTTCGTTGTGTGGCTCATCCCTTTCTGTCCCTGGGGTCTCAGGTGAAATGCCACATTCTCAGGGGAGGTTTTGCATACCCTGAGACCAGGCCAAGTGACCCTCATACACCCTCATGGCCCTTTTTAAATTTGTGGAAGCTCTGGCCGTGTCACCTGCTCATTTTCTTGCACCCCAATGTACCTGGGCATCGACTCTTTGTTGGATGGTATCTTTGTTTGAAATTGCCAAGGACATTTGCAGGGTGTCTTAACCTGTCTCGGAATCAGACTCAGACTGCAGAATCTGCTGCAGCCATCTCTGACCCCATGAGTGGGCAGCTTCTGTGTTGTCAGAAGGGGGTCACCTCCCTGGTGCTCCCCTTTAGTTTTTGCAAAAAGGTCAAACTTCCTAACGAGCTCTGGGCACATGCAATGTGAGGGGCCATTTGCACTATGGAAATTTTCTCTCTGTTCCTTGGTGAACCAGAAATCTTCAACAGAGGGACAAGAGAACTTTTTCACTTGTCTGAGTCCGGTGGGTTTACAGGGTTGGGAACCAAGGTAGAGTGACAGAGTCAGTGACACTGACTGCCCTTCTTCCTGTCAGTCTGCCTCTTCTGCCTGCCCCTCCACGTGCTCAACAAACATCTACTGAATATTCACTATGTATGACCCCATCCCAGACTTTGGGTTTTCAGAAACACAAATCTCTACCACCTTCAATGGCTCCCCAGTGCCCTCTGGATGAAAACCACAAGTCTGCAAACCTTCGAGACCTGTGGGAGCTGGGCCCACCCACCTCTCCAGCCCCTGGGTCTCGCTTCCTCGCTGGTCATCCATGAGCACCACTCTTCTGGGGATTGAGAACTTCACACACGCTGTTCCCGCCATTGCAGTCACCCGGTGAAATCCCACACATCCTTCTAATTGTCGCTTCCTCAGGAAACGGATTCCCTGACACCTTCCTCAACCTACTAGTTTTTCTGTAGTTCTATCCCCCACCTCTTTCTTTCTTTGCACATTATCTCCCTGTCTGTCTGTATCACATTTGCATCTAACTCACTGAGTGGGCTGTCTTCATTAGTGCCTGGCCCCTGGATGTGAGCTCCAGGCCAGTAGGGTCTGCACCTGCCTTGCTTCCTGCTGCACCCCCAGGGCCCGGCGCCTAGGAGGTGTTCATCAGCTACTGATCAACTTGATGGATGGACAGGGCTAAGGGATGGGATGCTCCTCGCTTCAAGATTTAGGAGGTCAAAAGCCCCAGAACCAACCCAAAAGCCCCTGGAGCAGGGGAGGAAGGACGTTTTCTTTGACCCTCTCTCTGCACCCTTTGGAGTGACCTTCAGTAAGAATGAGCATCAAGACATCCAGAGGCCAGCCCCCGGGCCCAGGGAGTGTGACATGGAGTCCCCTGGGAGCGTGTTGAATGGTTTCACATGAACGAGGGTGCTCAGCTTGGAGCAGAGGACATGCTGAAGGGAGTAGAGCCTACAGTGTTGGCGAAAGGTCCAGAGCTATCACCTGACACGCTGCTTTGTAGATTTCTTTCCAGTTAAAGAGGCTAGTGATTTCTGTCCCATAAGGAAGGATAATCTGAAAGGCTATACTTTCTTACCTTATAGGACTTATTTTTATAAATAGCTCTGTAATCAAATTCTAATATTCCTTAATTAAATTACCTGTGAACACCAAACTCAAGGATCTTCAACTGGTCTAACATCTAAATGGTTCCCTTATTAATTAATCAATTGATTAAAATCTTTAGCATGGGTTCATTTTATATTTGCAAGAGGGTCATGATTTTACCTTTTTTCTTTTTTCTTTTTTTTTTTTTTTGTACCAGGAGTAAACTCTGGGGTGCTTAACCACTGAGCCACATCCCCAGCCCTTTTTTATATTACATTTTGAGGCAGGGTCTTGCTAAGTTGCTCACGGTCTCCCTAAGTTGTTGGGGCTGACTTTGAACCCGAGAACCTCCTGCTTCAGCCTCCTGAGCTGCTGGGTGTCGCATGTCACCTGACATGATTTTACCTTTTTGACAATTATACTTTAACTGTCTACACAGGAACGAAAAGAAAATAGCAACCCAATGTCCAACCAGCCATCCCAATTTCCATAAAATACACTCAAAGCAGTCTGAAAAGAGGCAACCCCTGCTCCAAAAAGTGTTTGCCTTTGTCTAGAACCCAGTGCGGGGCTGTGACAGAGCAGCTGTTGCATGGGGGCTGCTCCAAAGGGTCCAGGCTGGCAGCCGCTCACTGATGGGTTTGCCCCTGGTGAAAGGCAGGGAGTTCTTCCAGAGAACAATAGGCTGCTATGGTCACCCACCCCCGCAGGCACCCACAGCTGTCCAAGATGGACAGCAGCAGTCTTATGTTTTAGAGGTGATGTCCTTCGTACTGACAGCCTGCAGTCTTGGGGACGGCAAGTCACATCTTCAAATGTGAGCTGCCATAAATATGTCACCATGACATGAATCTCTTCTGTATGACATGTCCTTATAATTGGCAAGGAGTGTCTCTGGATAGCTCAGGCAGCCAATTAATACTGTCTCAGAATGTTAGTAACCGAGACCATCAAAGTCTGTTACAAAAGAGGAATGGGACCCGTGGGAATTGTGGGGGAGTTCCTCACCTGGGAAGGAGAGAAATGGTGAGCCACACAGAAAGGGCAGCATGGTCTGGTGGGTGTGCTGACTCATTCCATCAGGAACTCGCCGAAGCCTCGGGCTTATCCTTTCTTATCCCTTTTGCAGATGAGGAAACTGAGACCTAGTCCAAGGTCATTCGGACTGTAACTGATCTCTTCACACCCGTCCTTGCCCCTTCCCCTCCCAATCCTTTCTCCAGACTCCAGCCAGAATGCTATTTCAGATGCATAAATTGATCATGTTACTCCTTTGCTTAGGAACCTCTAAGTGCTCAAGCCCCCCTCGTGAGGCTTGAGGTCTGCACGACCAGCCTGGCCCGCTGCTCCTCCCTGACTGATTTCTTTCCAGCCACACTGCTTTCTGACCTTTCTAGAATGCTGCCACTGCAGGACCTTTCCCTTGCTGCACATCTGCCCAGAACACTCTTCCACCGATCTCTGCATGACTGACGCCTCCTCTTTCAGGTCTCAGCTCAAGGGCTGCCTCCTGCAGAGGCTGCTGGACCACCATGCTGGAGCTCCTGGCATTGGGGACACCATCCAGCAGGAGCTGGTCAGGCACTTGCCCTGTGGGTGCCAGCAGTGGTCCACATTCACCGTCAGCGCACAGGTTTCCTGGCACCATGCTGAGCTCTTCACAGACGATGAATGGAGACACTTGATGGCCACAGCTAAGGATGCTCCATGCCTGGAACCTTAGTGACTGAGTGAATGAATGGAAGTGTGCCTGGCTTCCCAGATTGCCCAGCCCTGGCTGAGATGGCACCTTCCTCTCTTCGCTGAGTGGATTGGCCCGCTGCATGTAGCCACGCGGGAGGTCCCCTAGGATAATCATCGCAATGGTGGCTGAGGCCAATTCACAAGGGAGTCATCAATAGGCTGTCCAGTTGGACATGTTTGCATACATGTTTAAGGGGACATGTTTTTATGTGTTTGTTCCCTTCTGTGGGTACGTGGCATTTAGAGTACAATGGAAGAAACGTTCTTCATTGATTTTCAAAAAGGACATTTTCCCTACACTCATACAGCAGCTGGGAGAGGGTGGAAGAAAACCAATAAGTGTCCAAGGAACAAGGAGGAGGGGCTTGGGCATCGAAGGTGAAGAATCAGGATGACATTCTCAGGGGACCTCAGGGGTCCCAGGTTGCAGTGTGCCAATCCACACTCAGTGTGCAGAGGCAGGTGTGATCTCAGCCAGGACGGGGCAAGTCTGGGAAGCTGGGTGTTCATACACCCACTCACTCACTCCCTCCGTCACCAAGATTGCAGGCGCCGAGCACCTGCTGTCTGCCAGGTGCTCTGGAGAGGCTGTGTGAGCAGGACGGCTCCTGATCCCAGGTCCTATAGGCGTTGGGATAGGAAGAGAGGGAATTCCCATGCTGTCTTCACAAAAATTAATATGAGGTTTCTACTTCTCTTAAAAGTAATGGAAAGAGAATGTAGGAAGTTGTGGATAACTGTGGCTGAGGTTGGGAAGGAGAGGTGGGCGGGGGCTTAGGGAAAGTTTCCCTGCGAGAGTGGCCCTGGAAACTTCTAGGCAGTGAGTGGGAGTGAGAAGAAGGTGGGGGTCAGCAGGCCAGAGGAAGAGAGCTGTGGGAGGCTGGAGCGGAGCGCGGGGCGTGAGCGGGGGAGTTGGAGGAACCGAAACGTGAGCAACTGTCCAGAGAGAGATGACCGAGGATCTGGGCCTTGCTCTCTACAGAGGCTGCCTTACATGTTTGGTTGCTGGGTGGTGTCCACCTAGTAGGTGGCCAGCGGCTCCAAGGCCTGGGCCTGGGCTGCTCCAGAGCCACATGTGAAGGGCTGCAGCAGCCTGGGGCAGCCCTGAGGCACCCAGGAGCCTCACTGCCTGAGAGATGGGGGCGCCGGGAAAGTAGGGAGCAAGGAGCTGGTGTCCACATCCTTTCTGTTTCCTGCAGTGGCAGGGAGAGTCACAGTGCTTAGCGGAACCCGCTTGGAGGAGCGCGTAGGAAAGCCACCTGTGCAGTGCCAGTTACACTTCTCCATCATGCCTGGTCCTGGGCTGGGAAGCCCCTCTCCAGGCAGTGGACACTGTTCCCTTAGCAACTGCCCACGCATCTGCCAAGAGCCCTGCCTGCCACTCAGCCTCACCTTCTGTTTCTGTTTCAATCCCTTCCACTTATTGAAGGGACAGAGCTGCAGAAACTGTCAGAGCTGGGAGAAGGGGGGCTGGGGATTTTCTCTCTGTTGGCTTTACTGTGGCAACTGAGACTAGGAGAGGTTAAGCAACTGGCCCAAGGGCACACAGCAGCAGCTAACAGAGCAGGGATTCACCAGGACTGTGACTCTGAAGCCTACTGTAGCTATTTTTCTAGACAGCCTCCTCCCCAAGGTCTTCTAATCTGCTAACTCTTAAATCTAGATGCATATAAATCTAGAAGGGTCCTGTTTAAGAATCTCCATAGACAGGAGCAGCAAACTCGAATGACCATAGAGGATGTACTGAAATATTTGTATCAAGTCTGCAAGGTGGAAGACGCGTGGGAATGGTGGAGACTGTGGCACACATTGGCAGATCTTAAAACATCACTACTGGGCTAAGTAAAGAACTGTGCAGCCAAATCCAGCTCCCTGCTGTGATCTTAGAGGCCCCACCCTGGTTGCCTTGCAAACTGAAAGTCAGTAGCCAGGGGCCTTCCAAAGCCCCCTGCTGGGGTACCCAGCCTGTGCTCAGTGTCCCACAGTGCAAGGGGCTTCCCCCCCCACCCCCCGTGCTGCTTCCTTCCCTCCATCTCAAAACGGGAGTCACACAGCATCATGGTCCCATCCTGCTTCCTTGTCCTTTCATCCTTCCCAACCCCCCACCTGATCCCCCCGCAAAGTCTTAGACTTCTAAACCAAAGCTGGACATGGTGGTGCCTGCCTGTCTTCCCTGCCACTTGGAAGACTGAGGCAGGAGGACCACTGGAACCCAAGGGTCCAAGACCAGCCTGGGTGACACAGTAAGATTCCATCTCAAAAAAAAGTTAGGAGCCAAGGGCTGGAACAGCAGAGGTCATGACATAATTTCCATCCAAAAAGCCCAGAACATCCTGTTTCCTTGGAAGGGTAAATCACACCGTGAGGTCACCACCCGCAGCGGTAGGTAGCGCGCATGCCCCAAAGGACTGAAGTGGTGACCGTGTAAGGAACCCGGGCCTGCGAGCGGCTCCTGGCCCTGGCCCTGCACAAAGATGTAGCCTTCCACGGTCAGCGGGGAGGCCTCAGCTTCCCCTCCTTACTGAAGCCCTTCTTTGAAACGCGTTCCTGTTTGGCACTTCAGCTTCCTTCTCACAGATCCCATGACTTATTTTCAAGAATTCTTAGTTTTAAAGGAAGGTGACGCACTTCTTCATCTCCCCCTTGGAGGGTCATTTTTAAAATTTTTATGCTGTGTCGCAAATCCTTTTGTGTGTGTGGGAGTGTGACTTGCTGAAGTGCAAGAGGAATCTCCACGGGGGAAGGAGCTTCTCCTCTGGGACCAGGGCTTGCTCTGCTTCTTGTCTTTACCAGGGAGCTGAGCTCAGACTCAGAGCATCAGAGCTGCAGTGGCTGAGGTCATGCTCTGATCATCTCTAGAGACAAGGTCCCTGGGTCACTTGGAAGGATTTCATGTTATGTAAACACGAAGACGGGCCAGGAAGGATCAAAGCAGAGGTTTTGGCTCGGCGAATGTTGGTTTTTCACCATGTTTTAAGAGCATGTCATGTTAAATGAGAAGAAAAAAGAAAAAGTTTCCAAGAGCCTCAGAAAACCCCCCTCCCCACCTTCATTTTCCCACCCACATTCTCCAAAAAGGGAAGAAAGACAGGAGGAAGGGCGAGCCTGGGGAAGAAGCTGGGTACCAGTGTACCACTACTGTGGCGTGATTTCTGAGAGGTGACCTCAGGAGGGACAAGAGGTGAACTATGCAAGGAGGACAGGTCCCCCCTTGCGAGCCTCGCACAGCCACACAGACCTCCGTGTTTGCCGGCCGGTGTTCCTTTCCTATGATTAACCAAAGACGGGGGATTCTCTTTGCTGGTACAGATACATGTTAGTGTCAGCTCCACCCGTTACTCAGGAACTGTGATCATTTTCTTGTCTATTATGTAGTCAATACCTCACCAGTGAGGATCTCTCCCGGGTTTTCAACGGTGTGCCAGGCATTATGATGAATGACTAGCACTGATTATCTTGCTCAGTATTCTCAACCCCATGGAGCAGGTAGTGTTATTAATATCTCATTAAATACATGAGAAAGCTATAGCACAGAGAGGGTAAGTAAATCATCTAAAGTAACTCAGCAAGTAAGGGTCAACATCACGATACGAACGCAGGCAGTTTTGACTCTGGAGTCTGCCCTTTAAGTCTGCACACCTTGCCACCTCACACACTGAGGGCATGCACATCACCATGGATACTGGATGAACAAAAAGTGCCTCCTGACAGGAGGACAGGGACCTGGTAAAATGGTACATTTGTAGAACGGAAAGTGACACAACTGTGGGGAAGAGCTAGGTAGAGGTGGCAGGCTGGGACAGAGGACCTCCAAAGTCCATGATGAAACTTTTGAGAAAGAGTGAGGTGACCGTGCATCTGCCGTGTTCCCCCTTACACCCCCATAGATACAGTGACTTCTGGAAGGTTCCATAAGTCCTAGGGTTCCCTCTGCACAGGGTGACAGCAGTCTGGGGAGCTAGAGGTTTGGGGACTAGAGGACCACCCTTTGGGTCCATGTTCATTCGCATGGCTTGAATCTTTTGAACCACATACAGATGTTCTGCCCTTTGAATACCAAGATGGAGCCTTTAGGAAGGAGTCTGCCCTGTTGGAAGAAAGTGGCTCCTACACTGAACCCAAGCAGCCGCTTTGTCCTTACCTCTCCAGCTTCCTGCTCCCACAGGTGACAGGGGAACCCTGGCTCCCAGTCAGTCTCAGCCAGAAGCAGTTTGCTTTTTGCGAAGGAAGATATCTCCCGTCCAGGGAACCCATCTGTGGAACCCGTCCGGGGAACCCTTCCTGAACTGCCGTGGGATTAGCAGACCACTCAACACACAGCGCATCCGACTGCGGAGGGTTCCGTGCACGGCTTGGAAGACCCTGAAGTGCTTGAAAGTTCTTGAGAACCAGTGGATTTTGGTGTTTGCCTCTCCCCAGCAACTGGGGGTCAGACACAGAGCCGAGGCACGCAGAGAAGGCAGCAAATGCCCACCTGCTAAATCAGACGGGTCTGCCCGTAAGGGCACGGGGACCCTCAGAAGCAAGTCTCAGGCTGCTCTTTCCAGGCATCCAATGAGTCCCTAAGCAATGGTGGAGGCTCACAGCTCTCGCCACCCCGGCCATCCTGTGTCCTCCCCAGCCAGCTTCAGAACAATAGGGTCTCCTGCACAATGATCTGGGAGGTCAGGAGGGGCTCCCACAGCAGAACATGTCGCCCATGACCGTTTAGCATGTGCCTTGCTGTGTGCTGCATACAGGTGACATTGGGGATGCCACTGAGGACAGCCATTCGCCTACCTGCCCCCTCCTGGAGGCCTCTTTTGGGCAGGGAACGCCAGCCAACCTCCCCCCACTGCCTTCTCTCACCTCACCTGTCATTGATTTTTGTCTCCTTTCCCCTCCCCCGTCTTCTCCATCTGATTCTTGTCTTCCCTTTGTCCCCTCTTCCTCCTGCCCTTCTCTTTAATCACCTCCCCTCCACCTTACTGTCCAAGAGCAGAGCTGCTTCTTAACTTTTATCCTCCATCGTGAATTTCTCAGCTTTGCATATAAACATTTCCACTTAAAAGCAAAATTCCATGAACTATGGGGAACCGAGAGTCACTTAAAATAACCAAATGGTTTATTTCATAACCAGAACTTGCCCCCAGGATTTGCAACAATGTTCAATGATTTCCCTGCCGTTCGTGGGCTAATGTGGTGAGAGAACAAGGTCACGGAGCTGAGCGGCCCCCACAGCTTTGCTCCAGCAGCGGCATCTCATTATCAGAAATACTTGGAATTTTTAAAATGAGGTGACAGCTAAGGAACTTGTTGCAGCATCCTGCAACGCCAGGGAGCTGCTGCAACAGAAGCTGTAGCCAGGTGGTCCCAGGAGAGTGCGGAGGGAAAGCATTGCCTTCCCCTGCGAGGGGTATGGATTTGCCAGATAGGCTGGGGCCACACCACTGCAGTTTCACTTTAGATACAGCAGAAAGTGCTTGAATGAATAGCTCCAGAAGGTGCAGAAAATGACTGCAGCCCTTTAACAGAAATGTGATTTTGAAATTCTCTCCCCAGCTACTTTTATCTAGAGAGTAACATGGAAACTTTAAAAAAATTAGCAGAAACAAAATATAGATTCTCTTTTTTTTTGTTTCAAAACTTGACACCTGAAGCAACTATCAACAGCTTCCAAAGAATAAGAGTTACGTGGACAACGTCTTTACTGTCAGCCGGTTAGGGACCCTCTAAGCACTGACTCAGAGTCCCTGGCATTCAGCGGTTGCAGGAAAAGGATGTGGGGGCAACCCAACCGTGTACTCACGTCCTCCTTCATCTTGATTCTAAAGAAATGTTTTTCAAAGGTGATTACTCCAGACCCCGGAAGCCCCAGCCGCCATCACCCCGGGAAGGACTCTCTTCAGTGGAGCCTACAGCAGTGCAGGAGCTCTGGGCCGACGGCAGGTGCGTGAACAGCACTCTCAGCAGCTGCCCTTGCCAGTTGCTCGGGTTGACAGCAGCCGTGGAGGGGCCGGATGCATGGTGCTCGCTTGTGACATTCCCTCGGGATCCCTCCCATCCAACTAGATGCAGAGAGCCACGGTGGCTGGCGTATCCATCCACACAGGTGAATACACCTGGTGAACTTGATGTGAGGAGGGAAAGGGAAGAAAAGGAACTTAAAGGGAGTCCTTGTTTTTCCAACACCAGGGAAATGGCACCTTCTGTGACTGAGCACAAACTTCAGCAGTTTCTCCACAGTAGCAGGGAACTCTGATCTACCCAGCCTTGAATGTTCCTGACAGTTCAGATGCAATAGCCACACATCCCAGGGACTTCCATACGTGGAGAAGGTTCTGCCTACTAATGGAACTTTGAGGAAGAGGCTGTGGCCAGAAAAAAATTCCCAGACCATCAGTGGAAATGAAACATTTTCTTCCCTGATGCCTGAGTGCTGTGGTTTTCTAGTAGGTCTGCGTCTGGCCCAGGCCCCGGGCTTGAGTACACATCCCTTTCTCGTGAAAACCTGGCTGAATCATGCTTGCAGAACTTCATTGACCCGGAAGTTATTTATTAGGCACCAGGTGTGCTGGGGGAACAGGTGACCAGGTTCCCCTGATCTTCGCTTAGGAGTGAAGTGAGGTAACAATAAAGGTCTCCCAGGCCACGGAGGAGTTGGTTTTCTTGGACGTGGCCTGTGCTGGGCTCAGGTCAGACAGACTGCATTCTGCAGAGACCCTGCTGGAGTTATTTGAAGCCTTCCTCTCCACTGCCACCTCCGAGTCCTCTCCTTGCATGTGCATCCCCAAGTTATCGTTTAAGACGTTTGGTTTGGGGAACTGAGGGATTGGAGGGAATGTGGGTCAAAGTGTTGAGGATTCTGTCAGCTCGTGAGCAGCTCACGGGGAGAGGAGAGCAAGTAGCTGAGAGCTTCCCTCAGCCTTGAGTTCTCCATCGGATGGTGAGATGGCTTCACAGGGTCAGCTCCAAGTTCCCGTCCAGCTGCACAACCTACAGTTTGCAGGGCTTTTCTTCCTCTTGCCTCTTAGATGGTGACAGTCTTCGAGGGTCACAAGGAGAAGCGCAGAGGTGCTTTTCCCTTCTAATTCCTTTTCCTTTCCTATTTTCTGGTTTTGACAGTCAAGGGGGGACAGGCATGGAGAAGGCAGGAGCTCTATTATCTGGCTGGTCACGAGCAATTATGCCAACTGCAATTAAGACAAAGCTGACGGAAGTCTGTGATTCCCAGCGGCGGCTCTAGCAACCTCAGGCCGCCTGCCGTTTTAGAGGTGGCAGGAAGGTGAGGAGCCACCTCAAGCTCATTGTCACCCACTGTGTAAGTATGGATTCAGAACAGCCCCCTGGGCACACTCCTTTTGTGGTCCATAAGGGGCCACAGATCAACCCACCCCAGCAGAGGAAGGTCAGAGGGTTGTGTCACTGGCACCCCTGTTCCCCTCTGGGAAACACCTCTGAGTAGGAACACCCTGAAGGGCTCATTAGTAACTGACTCAGGTTTTAATTCCCCCTTCAATTGGGATGAGTTTAGATCCTGAACCCAAAGCCAACATTCCACAAAGCCTTTTTTACTTGTTAACTGTAAAGCAAACCTCTCCAAGGGAGAGGCACCTACAGCTCTCTACCCTCACTTTTCTTCCCCTGAAGGACAGACTGCTGACTGTCCACAACTGATGTGGACAAACAAAAGCTGCTCTTAATCCTAAGGAGAAGCAATGCTTCAAAGAAAAAAGCAGAACTTTCCATTCATGAATCTGTCCACAGTCGTAACTCCAGGGGTTCCGAGGGGGCAGCCTTGCATGCCAGAGCTGGGCTGTTGTCCCAGGGGCAGGAGGACACTGCATTCTTCTTGGTGTCACTCTGCTTCTCATGGGTGTGTGTACAAGACTCCTCTTCCTTTGAGCAATGGTTCATGAGCAATACACATTTGGAAATGGTTCCTAAAAAATCGAGTTCCCCTTTCTGCAACTCATGTTGGCGTCTAATCTCACCCGTAGCGCATCTTTTTGACCAGCCTCCACCTTCCCCCCTTTTAAAGTGATTTCCCCTCCAGGTCCTTGTCATTTCCTCCCTTAGTCATCGCAGTTCCAAAATGACCATGGTATGTCCCTGTGGTCGCTTCCCCATTCCATTATCACGTGGCCTCTCTCCCTGAATAGTTGGACTCTGGTGGACTTCGTAAGCTGTGGGTCAGTGGTGACTTTCTCTTTAGCTTTATTCCCCCCTCAATTTTAAAAGCATGCTCCGTAGGAAACACAATGTTCAGAGAAGGAAGGTGAATTAAAATAGTGCAGTCGATAATAATTGTGCAGTGCATTTTAAAAACGAGCTACCCCAATTCATTAAATACTGAGAAAGGGGACCATGTACTTTGGTCCTGCATGACAGGACAGTGCCTGGCACACAGACACATGGGCTCCCTGAACACCATGCAGCATGCCTGGTAAGAGCAAGCTGTTGACTGCTTTATTTACTCTTCCTCTGCTCACACGCCCTGAGACTCTCAGACACGAACACTTCTATTTTTACAAAAGATAGAGCAAAGGATTCTTTTCCATGCCCACCGAGAACAGTGCGGCTCGGTCTGGAGTGGAAAATGGAACCGCCCACCCCTGAGCTTCCCAGTTCACCTCCCACCCACTGCCCTTCCCACCTACAGTCTGTCTGTCGCACGGCAGCTGAGCCCTCTTCGAAAACATAAACCAGACTGTGTCATCTCCTGCCTTAAGTGGGCCAGTGCTTCCTTTGCAATTAGAACGCACTTCTAAGCTGTGACACAGCGAGCTGGGCCCGTGGGATTCTGCTCCTCCTCCCATCTCATTTCTGACCACATCCCCCTGTCCCCGAGGCTCCAGCCCACTCTGCTTTTCATGGATCCTCTACTCTGCTGAATCCGTTCCTACTCAGGGCCTTTGCACGGGCTGTGACTTTGGCCCCAAAGCTCTTCCTATCATGTGGGTCTCCCCAGTGGCCTCTGTGACCTTCACTGCCATCCAACTGCCCTGTTCTGTTCTTTGCGGCAGGAGCCCCACGCTCACTGGCGTCATCCTGTCTGTACCCTGGCTTACTGTCATTCCCACTCATGGCAGGGTCAGCCCTGCCTTTGTCACCCAGAGCCCCGGAGCCCCACTGTGCTGGTGAGTGGCTCAGCAGCGGGTGGTGGTGAGCTGTTCTCAAGCTGGGGCTGTTTTGCTTTGCGAGATGGATGAAGGATGAAGTTTCCACTGATGTTGGAGGGAGGCCATGGGTCCTCTGACCTTGACTTTAATGCAGCGGTGCAAGTCTAAAGCGCCACTTGACCATGGGAGAAGACCGAGGCCAGTCAAGCTGGGGCCAGAGGGGTTGGATTGCTGATCCTGGGAGGGCCTCTGTTCCCAGATTCCTCAACTAGGAAGTGGCGATCCTCTCCTCAGTTCTGTCCTCATGGTGGGGCTGGCTCACGAGGGCTCCAACTACACTCCCTGTGACCTCCTGTTCATTCACACTCAATCACAAGACATCTTCTGAGCACCTACTGTGTGCAGGCCCTGCTGTAGGCACTAGAGACTGGACTGATTAGACAACCCCAGAGGCATCCCACCTCTGGGTGGGTTGATGCCCAAGGGAAGGACCCACGTGATCAGCGAGGACAGGCAGGGCTCAGTAGGGAGCAGGGGCAGGAACCAAGGTGGGAGAGAGGGTGGGACTGGGTCTCCAAGGCCTGTGGGTGGGGCCAAGGAGACCCCTGCCCACGATCCAGCTGGCCCTCTTTGACAGGCTGGGTTTGAAATATCTTGCTCACCAAAACCCAGTGATAGAGCCACTCACAAAGGAATCCTTGCCAAGTTTTCTTGTGGAAGTACCGGGCAAGCCAAAGTCCCCGCCTGGCCCTGGAGACCCTCACACTCCGCCACACCTGAACCAACCCTGGGCTGTTGAAGGCTCTTTTTTTTTTTTTTAAGTCTAAGTCTATGCTCTGATTTTCCTTGAGTGCGTCTAAAACCATTCAATCAAGCTTGAGATGGAAGAATACCTGCTCTCGAACTGAGGCAGAATCCAGAATACCAAGCACATCCACCTGTCCTTAGACATGAACGCTGGACCATCCGTTCTTCGCTCACGTGAACAAGGCTCAAGTTTGAAAGCTGCGCTCAGAAGACAGCAAGCACACAGCCGCCTTTCCAGAAGAGAGACTACCGACCCGGGGAAAACACTGCGGAAAGGGGTGCGAAGCTGAATGGAATTTCAGAAATTCTTGGAAAGCCATGGATAACACACGCTGGTGCTTATTTGACTCAAGCCCTGGATGTTCTGGGGGAAAAAGGAATGTGTACAAAGTTGCTAAGTTCAAATCGCCTCTGATGGTGAGCAGGCACAAGCTGCACCACACACACACACACACACACACACACACACATACACACACGCGCGCGCACACACACACAAACACATACACGCACACACGTGCACACACACACACACACCCGCAAACACATGCACATACATGTGCACACACACACACATGCACACACACATGGGCGTGCGCACACACACACACACGCAGTTGGCAACAAGTGGGACTCAATCACCAAAGTGTGTGCAGACTCCATTTTCATAAATGAGCCAATTTTGAAACCACCAAAAATTTAAAAACAAGGACTCAGGTATAAAAGTATGATAAAGCCACTTATGCACTTTTTTTTTTTTTGAGGCTTTGCACACAGTAGGCAGGTGGTCTACCACTGACCTGCATCCTCAGCCCTTTTTATTTTTACTTTATTTTGAGACAGGGTCTTGCTAAGCCGCCCTTACTGTCTCCAGACCTGGGATCCTCCTGCTTCCCCTAGGTTTCAGAAGTGACTTTCTAGCATTTCTTGAGTGGATTTGCAAGTGGAGCCAGCTGACCAGAACTCCATAAGCCAATCTGACATGACGTCAGATTTGCCACTTTGCTGTCTGTACTATTTGCTAATATTACCTATTGCAAACACTCCGCTTGCTTTTAACTGTTAGTTGTAAAAGGCAAGAAGCATGATGGCTGTTAATTTACCTCTCCGACCTGTGTGAAAAAAGGCTAAGAAAAAAGTGTACCGTCTCGCACGTGTGTTGACAGGGACACTCAAGGATCTGGGGTGCCTGAGTCTGCCCTGGGACTCGGAGGCGAACACTGAGTTCTTGCTCCGGTGCAGTGTAACTGGGAAGGTCGCCTACATTACTGAGATGACCTGGGCTGGCAAACTGGCCTGGCCACTCATTCTATGAATGGATACCTGAGTTTAGAATGATTTTATGGTTTTAAAAGCACTGTAAAAACAAAGAATATGCAACAGAGATCGTATATGGCTCACAAAGCAAAAAACATGATCTGGCTTTTTACAGGGAAAGTTGGCTGACTCTGAGTCTGAGGGTCAGAATAAGGTGAGCGGCTCAGGCCCAGATCGTGAGGTGCAGGCTGCCTGAGCCGGATTCTGCAGTGCCAGGAGCTAGCTGGCCTTGGGCAAGGCAACCCAGCTGTGTCCTTATCTATGACATGGGGACGAGAAGGCTGGAAAAGGCTGTGAGGACATGAGAAAACACAAGTGGAGACTCAGCAGGGCCTGGTGTACGGACGATGGGTGAAGGCTAGCTCTTCTCACCTGTGTAACACCAAGAGCAGACTTGACGGTGCACTGGGAACAGCGGCTCTGTTATCTGCACAGATGCAAGTAATTTACAAATTTAAAGTGCCCTCTATATTATTTAGGTAGAATAAGTGGCACAGAAATAAAAAGAAGTCTAAGTCATAAAAAGTCTAGGCTATTCAGAAAAAATATTGATGTCTTGAAAAAACAGGCAGCAAATTATTCTAGATCAAGGACAAATGAGACCTGATAATACAGGTGTAATCCCAGAGCAAATGGTGGGGTGGAAGAACAAATGAACACACAAACCAACAATATCCAAAAAAGCAAAAAGGTTACTTTTGGAAAATGTGAATGTGGACTGAATGTTCCAATGGCATTAAGAAATTGAGGTGACATGTTCCTGGGTGGGAAGGTGGTGCGTGGTTCTATAGAATGACTTTGCCCTGAGGAGACACGCGCGTCTTTCAAGGTGAAAAGTCATTGTATCTACCACATATTTTCGAATGGCTTAACAACAATGACAACAATGAAGTTTGTGCCTATGTCTGAATATATACAAATTGATGCACACAAGTAAGACAGAGCTGGGGACTGAGGAATCTGGTGACGGACACTCGGTGTCTACTGAATTGCTCCCCCACCCCATTTTCCCAATGCTTTGAAAAATTTCAAAGTCAATAGTTGAGGACAAAATCCTACAGAAGCTTAGAAATTTACATATAATATACGTAAGAGGGTATCACTAGCTGCTCAGCCACCAATTCCCCTACTGACATAAGGACTATTCCAAGAATATATAGCATGTTTGGTTCGCCCCACTTAGTAATTGTTTCATTTCTTATTTTCCTGTTCTACTTAACATGTTAAAAGGATATAGTGAGATTAAAAAAAAAAATCAACCCGAGCTTCACTTTGCTGTGCTGGAGTGTATAGTCCTGGGAGCCACTTGAACTTCCTACACAGGGAACCCTTTGTGATTCACAACAGACTTGATGTCCATGTGGCTCCCGTAAGACCCAAGTGACCATGAAGACGGCACACGGATTCCCATGTGCCCTCGACCAGGAGGCTGAGGCTGAGTCTGGGTTCTGCTCTTGAGGATTGAGCACAGAGATGAGCTGGGACACCTGTGAGCCACACAGTGTTCCAGGGTCCAGAGGAAGAAGAGATTGAGTACATTGAGGCAGTGGATGGCATCTTGCTTAACAAGTTCACTAGACAGGGAACGGACAAAGGGATGGACTGTTGGCCAGAGTGTAAGCTGATCTCTACTGGGAAGTCACTTCCACCCATCTCAGAAGCCAACCAGTAGGCAGCTTTACAGCCCATGTGTCCGCACAGTTACACATACCCTCAGTATTCCCATCTCAAATCTACACACTATTGGAATCATCCTCTGCCTTCCTTCATCAGCCACTTAGAACTAAGAGGGGTCGCACCCTCAGCCGTCACCGCTCCCCCACGCACACAGACCCCATGGCTCACCTGGGGCGCTCCATCCCTGATGCCAGTTCCTCTCATGTCGGTGATGTGAAATAGCTCTGCTGAGCTCCACCGCTGTCTCCGGCTTTAGAGGCAGATGATGCAATGTCACTGCATGCTTCTGGCTGGTTCTCAGAAGCTGATTCTATGGAGCTATTTCAGAAGCTGAATTTTATGGAGCTATCTGACGCATGGGAAATCGTCAAGAAGACTCTCCCAGCCAGCAAACTTTCTGGAAAGCGTGATAAGAGTAAAATGAAAGGGCTGAAGGAGGGGGGACCAGAAACACGGGCCACACTCCCTCCTCAATGCCTGACGTCTCACTTTGTCTAAGTGGAGATTGTCGCTCATTTGCTCTGTAAAACCACAGAAGAGGAAGAAAAAAAACCTCTTCTGCTTTACAGGATGAAGTTCCTACTTTGAAGAGCTCTGGGTCGTCACACAGAGCACTCTGGTCCCTTGAACACTGTGGAATAACTCCCACCAGACAGACCTTGCTTATTTCCCTGACAAGAGGCCACTTGGCCATATTTCTGGTGTTGGGTCAGCTTGTCTTCCTCCTTGTTTACCAATTAACCTATTTTTGGTCAAAGCCATCTATATTTCAAAATGTTATCCTTGTTAAAACTTGCCTTAGGACTGTCAGGGTAAAACAAGTCAGGTGGGTGCCTTGGAGGACCATCCTCCTTCCAGGTGACCCTCCCCATTGCACCTGCCCTGCTCTGAGCCCCACGCCCACCTGCTGCCTTTGCTCCCAGCGCTTGGGGGCGAACGTCTTCTGAGCTCGGACTGCAGCAAGCCCTGAGCTCAACACCACACTTGTCCTATCTCTCTGCAATCTCACCACCCCTGGTCTGTACTTGAAACCACTGTGCTGGTGCACACAGTTCCTCGGGACTTGCCCAGTTTTTTGCTCTCCCTGAATTCAGACCCAACATCTAGAGAGGACCCACTCTACGGCAGACTGCAAAAACGCATCTGCATTTTTATTCCATGGAAACAAAATGGCGCCATCCTTCCAAGCCTGGCTTCGGCTCCATCCCAGCCAGCTCCTTCTCCTCTCTTTGCTCCCCTATTGCCATTATAGCACTTACTGTCTTGTCTTTTGGTTGTCTTGAGTGTCCGCGTCCCCACATTGGAGCACTGGAATGTATTTGTTTACCAATTAACTTATCCTTGGCCAAAACCATCTATATTTCAAAATGTTATCCTTGTTTGAAATGAACTCTGAGGGTCAAGCAATTGACAGGCTGTGTGGATGGTACTAGATGACAGGGAGGGGACAATGACCCCACAGTTCATTCACAAACCAATGTTGCAACCAACCCGTCTTCAAAGTGGAGACGGGCGGAGAGGAGGACTAGGAGAAAGAGTCACTCAGGGATGGCTTCCCTTGGGAAGACTGGATAGGGAAAGGCAGTGGCGAATCCGTTGGGGCAGAGCTTGCTCCTCTACAGCCTGAGTGTGGAAAAAAGAACAGGGATGAGACTAGCAAGTCTCACTTAAGGAAGACAAGCAGATTCCCAGGAAGAACAGTGGAAAGGCTGTAGCTGTGCTTGACAGCGTGGTCTACAGAAGTGTTTGATGTCCTTAGTTGTCGCAGAGAGAGGAAGTCACTCAAACGGCACTGCAGTGAGGCCTGTAAAATAGCTGCACAGGATGGCAGTCTGAGTTGTCGACTTGGAGTGGACATCACCCAGACCGCACCGTCCCTCCTGCCTTCTGGTAACTCCACGATCCTCTGTTGGTGGGATGGGTGACCCAGAATCCCAGGTGAGGGTGGTGTGGCTGCATCGCCAAGCCAAGTGAGCCTCATGTTGCAAGGGTGGCCCTACTGGACCTGGGTCCCATGCTGCCAGGCTTACATATCCATGGGAGCAAAAATGTTAAATAGGCCATGTTAACTCGGGCATTCGTTTTCTACAGTTAACTATTTTCTGAAGCAAGAATCACTTAGGGACACTCAAACACTTAGGGACTCAAACATCATGTAGAAATCTAGTCACATCCATAGAAATCATGGATTTTAAAATTACAAAAAAGCAAAAACAAAAAAAATCCATTACTTATTTGAGAAACAAAAGGAAAACAGTAGTAAGCAAGAGCTTAGATTAGAATAAGAGGGCGGGGTCGACCTGATTTGTCCCGCCATCGCAGACATGGGAAACCTGTACAAACTGAAATATGGGCTATGTGATAAAAATACATGATTATAATGATATGGTACTAATATGATTATGTATGAGCTCGAGATTATGATTTCCAGCCTATTTTGATGCACCTACCTGTGCAGTACTGGAAGAATTGAACACCTGGGATCCAACAGGTTAAAGGACAGGGCTGCAGACGGCCTCGCTCATTCATGCTTTCGACACCACATGAAATCTCCATGGAGCTCACCTTTCCTTTTCTCATTTTAAAACACCCAGAAACTACTTTATAATAAATCACTCAATGTGAGGCTTTCCAAGTAGGGACCTGGTCCCCATGGGTCACTGACAATTTCACAACATTTAGACAGTGGTGAGCACACAGCACTTGGAAATCTCTGAAGAGATGAACGTGGTTTAGGACTACAGACAAAACACCAGTCATTGGCCATGTCCAGAGCATCGGGATGCTGCTCTCTGGTTACAGAGTCTACTTCTGCTCCTTCAGCATCCCGTTCTTTCTTGTGGTCGAGGTCCTTTTAGCACCTGGGGAAGCTGGGGGAAAGGATGCTCCAAGATATACCCAAACCCCAGACACAGTGATTGGCTTACACTTAATGGGGGATGCTGTGACCTGCACCGACCTTCATTCAGGTAACCAAACCGGGCAATGAGGGGATGGAGAAAAGACAGACACACACACAAATAGAGAAAAAGCTGGGTCCTGGGGGTTCACTAATAACCCTGGTAGGAAAGCAGTGACCATGAACAAGCTTGGCATGTTTATTAAATAGGTTTTAACATCAAAAGGATTTATAGTGAGAAACACAATCGTCAAGATAAACAGAACTGATTAGGTAGAGGGAAGTGAAGGGAGGGGAAGGGTGTGGGGAAGGAATGATAGAGTGAAACAGACATTATCATGTACATATATGACTGCATGACTGATGTGATCCTACAATATGTACAATAAGAAAAATGAGAAATTACACTCCATTTATGTACGATTTATCAAAATGCATAAATACATGCTACTGTCATGTCTAACTAATTAGAAGAAATTTTAAAAATTAAAAAAAAAAAGATGAACAGAACTGGAGTTGAGGGTATAAACAGCCCAATTAGAACTATCAGCTTGTGCCCATAATTCTCTACCCCCAGGCAGCTGGTGTTCAAACTCTAGATCATGAACTGGTAATTTTGAGACTGGCATAGAATTTCCCTTTGAACAGGGCGTCACCACAACAGCTGGTCAGTCTCAAATTGATGCCTTTGTGTTGAGTTCCCAGGAGGAGCACTTCCTATCGTTGGACAGCTCAAGACGGTTATTCATTCCCTGCTCCCAGCCAGGTTCCACTGTCTTGGAGGTACTTAAGAGAGATTCTGCCCTGACACAGCCAGGCAGAGGAGCAGGTGGCAGGCCAGGCTCTCTTGGATGACTCTGCCACCTTGTGGAGTGTGTCTGCTAGAGAATGACACCCACACAGGGTCGGGCTGGCAGAGGAGGAAAAGAACCCCAGCAGCCTGGAAGCGCTGGGATTTAGACTGGCCTGAAGCCAAAGCTCTAGGTCCTCCTGGAGGGCTGGGTACCAGGTGCTTTTCCAAACATTGCAGACATTACCTCATTTAATCTGACAGCAGTCTTAGAAGTTAGCTGCTACGACTCTTCCTATTTTGCTAATGAGGAACTGGGTGGTGGGGGATTAATTTTGCCAAATAACCTAGCTGCTTCAACAAATAGACTGTAAGGAGAGAATATAGACTGTTAAGGTGAAACCTAAAAATGAAAAGACTTACAGAAAGCATCAAATCACAATGTATGGGCCTAATTCACAACAAACCAACCATTTCCCTGACAATCTAAACACTGGATACATACACAATGATATTCATTAGTTAATGTGATGATATTGACATTGATGTTCGCAGGTGTAATGATGTTATGATTTTTTTTTTTTTTTTTTTTTTTTTTTTTTACTTTATTGGTGCTGGGGATTGAACTCAGGGTTGCTTTACCATTGAGCTACATCCTCAGCCCTTTTTAGTTTTTAATTTTGAGACAGGGTCTTGCTAAATTGCTGAGTCTGACCTCAAACTTGCAATCCTCCTGCCTCAGTCTTCCAAGTCACTGGGTTTACAGGTGTGTACCATTGTGTCTTGCATGATTTGTTTTTAAAAGTCCTGTCTTTCAGACATATATATTAAAATACTTGAAGACAAAATATACCTTGAGATTTTACTTCAAAACAATTCAGGTAAGGGGAAAGTCAGTGGAGGTACAGGTAAATCGAGATCGGTCACAGTGAAGGTTGGGGAATCTGTGTGACGGATGCATTGGGATTTATTGTGCTGTAGACATTTTTTAAGAATAAAAACCAGCTTTATTAACATATACTTCAAGTATCACAAAATTCATTGCTTCAGGTATAAAATTCAATGGTTTTTAGTAGAAGTACATTGATCCCCAGTAATTTCAGAACATTTTCATTGGCCCAAAGGAGACCCCATCCCATCAGTCACTCTTCATTTCTCTCTCCCACTCCCTGGGGAGTTTCTACACTATAGACTTCTGTGCACATCTGAAATTTTCTATAATAAAAAAAGGGAAGGAGATGATATGGGGGGAGAAGGAAGGAAGGACAAACTTGCTCAAGGTCACAGTGAACAGTCTACTAGCAAAGACTGGCACCAACCTAACAGAGGTTCACATGGTTCCCACCACTCTGGCAGTCTCCCACAGTGACCTTCCCATACCAAAGGAATTGCCCTCTGGTTCACCCTACAGACAGCAATGCAATAATGGGCATGTCATGTGTTCTAAGGAACTCAACCTAAACCAGGAGAAAAAAAAAAAAAAAAAAAAAGACACAAAAGCAGTGATATTTGGCCCTGAAATTAGACTACCTCCTACATCTAGCTGGGATAGACCCAGTGGTTAGGCTTGACTTCTCAGTCTGGAATTTGACCCCCCTGTGATTGAATGAAAGGTGTGAGAAGGTCCCCAGACACTGCTGCAGTGCATTTGTACTGCAAATATTGCAAGAGGTGATTATTTTAGGAAATGGGGTGCTTTTGAAATACCTGTCTGTCCGAAGGTTAGAACAGCTAGAGTCCAAGAGAAGAGAGGAGAGACTCAGGGAGACTCTGATGAGGTTTTTAATGCTCTTGACAAATGTGGTTCTGAGAACTTTACTCTGGACTAATTTTTCTTCTGAGCTTAGTAAGTTCTGATCACTTTACTTCTATAGGGCCTGATAAATGTGTAGGGAGGCAAGTTACTTATGTTTTCGGCACATGTCTATACTGTTTTCCTGCCAACTTTTAGCTCTGAAGGCTCTCCTGAGTTTGGTGGTATTCAAACACTGGGCACTTGGTGCCTGAATTTGAAGCACAGCTGAACCCTCAAAACATCAAAGACTTGACTGCAAGTTTCAGATTGCATTGCTTCAAAATCATCTGAGATTATCTGGCAGGTTTTCATCTCATGAAGATAATTCATAAAAACAGTTCTGGTCATAGAATTTCATAAATTGCCAGCAAACTCACTGACTGTGGTAGTGTAGGGATAAGGCAAGGACTGGGGCTTTACAGTGGCTGTAACAGCGAGAACTCAGATTTCTAGCCCAATTTTGATGCCCAGGTTGGAAGCCCCAGGGACAGGCTGAATGCTGGCAGACTGAACACCACGGCAGAAAGGGGTCTCAGGCAAGTCGTGAGGGGAGGGGCACACACAAAGGAGCCAGGAGTCAACTGGCCACAGATGACTGGGAAAGAGGCTTCCCAACATAAGGGGGCAAGAAGGCAAAGCAGAAAAGTTCCAGAAAATGGTGAGCAGCATTAAGTAGAAAAGCAGTAGAGATGCTGAATTAGTATTATTTCCCGCAAGTTTTACTCTTTCCCACAAATCTACTCTTGATGACTGGTGTCACTGAAGTTCCTGGTTCAGTTCTTTCAACACGTTCCACATGCTAACATCCTGCACTGGACAGTGCCAGTGTGTTCAGGTCCCAGCGTCCTGTTCTTGCTGATCTCATGATGGCTAGTTTCCTCGTGTCTGACTGAACTCCATCCTTTGCACCATTGGAGAATCACCTGAGGATGGAGTTAAGAAGAGTTCTTGCACAGGGAATTTGTGCTGGCCTCTGCCAGGCACTGTGGCCACTGCCAACCTGAGGTGGCTTTACGTTTTCCACTTGGTTTTGTTGTTCCAAACCTGCCTAAGGAAGAGCTTGCTTCAGATTCTCAGAGACGGCCTTCCCCGTGCCACAGTCACATTCCCATTCCGCCTCCCTGCAAGCCTGAGCCAGTGCTGAGGCAGGTTTTGGTCAAGCTCATCTTTTGGAGGGGGCACTTTTAAGTTCCAGGCTCTCTGGGCCTTGATCAAAGTTCCTGCCCAGTGAAGATTCAGAACTTTGACTTCTGCTCAGAATCCATCAGGCTTCAAGAGACCAACAAACGTCCTTGTGCTGTCAGCTCCAGCACTGCCCATCCTCTGGATTTGTGCTTTCTTGTTAGCTCGGCTCTCTATTTAGAATTAAAAATAGAGTCTACCTACGCTGGCACTGAAAGGGCTCTGAGTATCTGGTTTGCCATATTTGCAGAAACAGGCCTCTCTCATTAAAGCAAATCCTCCCAGACTCCCAAGTCTGCTTCACAATGCATTACTAAGAGGGACTTCACTGGTTCAAGTAGCTGCTGGACATCACTGTGAGAAGGCTCTCCCATCACAGAGAGGGAAGCTGCAGCCCAGAAGACAGATGACCTGCCTGACAACTTACCAAGGCAGTGACAGAGCAGAGACCAGACCCCCACATCATCCATCCTAAAGGAAATCAAAGTATAAGACAAAGGAGTTTTCTCCCAATGATCCAAAGAAATCAAACCATACTTGAGTCCTTTAAGTTCAGGAGGGAAGAGCAGATACAAGGTGATTCAGCTACAAACAAGAACCTGAGAACAAACACCAAAGGAGAGTGGAAAGGACCAGTGAGGAGAACCTCTTGAGATGTTCAAATATGGGAACTTTCAAAGCAAGCTCCAAAAAATTATCATTATATACAAAAAGTTTATTTTAGAAATCACATATCTTTTAAAAAAAAATAACTCAGAAAGTGTATGTTCTCATTCTAACCAGATATTATTTAGGTTTTTCTTTTACTGGTACCGGGAATGAATCCAGGGGTGCTCTCCCACTGTGCTATATCCCAGCCCTTTTTGTTTTTAAAAATTCGAGACAGTGTCTTGCTAGGTGGCAGAGGCTGGCCTCGAACTTGTGATCCTCCTGCCTCAGTCTCCTTCATTGTTGCTGGGGATACAGGCATGGGCCGCTGTGCCCAGCTTATTCATCACCTGAATGCCAGGATGTTAAGTGGTACAAATATACCAAGCCCATACAACATTCTTGGCACTTACACCAGCTCAAAACATTGCCTTTTAAAAGACAAAAACAAAAAACCCCCACAACCTGTTTTGGAAACACACAGAAGTACCTTGATCTCAAAATGTTAAGCTCTGAACTATGGAGCCATTGCTTAGTCTAAAAACTATAAGAAATAGGCACTATTACCTTACTTCATGAACAACTGAGAAGATCCTGGTGCTTGTATCAGGAGTGCAGTGAGTTCACTTCAGGACACCAGCCAGAGCAGAATACAAAGTGTTAACTCTCTGCTGTATGGTTTCAGAGGTGGAAGGCAACAGGGAGGTGGGGAAGAAGTGGAGACTTCTGCTTGATAATTTTTGGTAGAAATGGTCATCCTTGTTTCTGTTCAGTAGCTTGCTTCTAATCTTATGGAAGTAGCACTCACAGATGGCCAACTTCAAATACTGGAGGTCAAGATGCAAAATAAAACTGGAAATTTACATTCAGTATGGACTGAAAATAAAGCTCTATGGAAATCTCAACTAAAGTCCTGTGTTTTCATGTTAAGAATGCTTAAAATGAGCCAGGCATGGTGGGACATGCCTGACGTCCCAGCTACTTGGGCAGTTGAGGCCATAGGGTCACTTGAGCCCAGGAGTTTGAGACCAGCCTGGGCAAAAAACAAAGTAACAAAAAACAAACAAAAAGGACTCTTAATGGCTAAATGGTGTTATATAGACCAAGGAGTGAGAACGGCCCTCAAGGGTGATGACTCAACAGAAGTTCTATGTAATAACTTCAAGAAATCCCTGTAATATAAAGCAATTATTTTTACTTTAACCAATTTAACTATTTCTCTCAAATGATCCCAGACTGTATTTTCTACGTGCTCCTTCCTACCCAGATCATGGTGTATTTGTGTTTTGGGATAAATATAAAGCAGAGTTTATGTTTGTAAGAGGGGCATGTTCTCACCCAGTTAGAACTCAATCGAAAGAAATACTGCCACCCTCTAAAAACTTCAAAAAGAGAACTTCTGTGAGGTGGTTCGCTATAAATCTTTGAGAATGCAGTTGCCAAGTGTCTGTGATGAGAAGCTACAGTCCTGCTGAAGAGAACAGAAAGATTTTAAATTATCTCAGGAATGCTCAAAAGCAACGCAGGTTTCCCTCATCTTGCTCAGATTGGATATTTTTAAAATTGTTTTCCATCAAACTAATAATTTTATTGGAAATACATTTACTAAAGGTGAGCTCTACTGGCACCGGAAGGACAACCCAGGAGGAATGGTAACAGATGTGATTCCTACAGCCCTTCAGGGAGCACTGGCCGCTCATTTTATTGAAGTGAAAAGTATGTAACACTGAGGTTGCAGATCTGAGCTTTATTATCAGAATGATGTCATTTTAGGAGTCTCAAAAATGGTTCAACATGACACAAACCCTGGATCCTCAAGCCGCATGCCTACTCGCATGCCACTGCATCTGGAAGGAAAGATAAAGAGTGTAGTGGAAGAGGAATGGAAGTTGACAAAGTACCAAATGAAAGTTCCTCATGACAGATTCACGCGAGCTCTGGAAAGCACTTTAATATTTTATCCTTCTCCAAACGATCAAGAGATTCCAAAGAAATGGCAAGTCCTGTATTTACAAAATCGATGAAAAGTCACACTGTAATAATCAGTGAATGTAGGAACAACTGCACAGATCTGTGTTTCCAACTTTTTCCACCATGATTCTACATCAAGGTAAAAAAAGATTCTTTTGTACAAATCCAAGAAGGATGCAGACAGAGGTGGCAGCACAACTGTCAAAGATGGTGCAATGACTTACTAGGGAAGCTGGTGACAGGACACAGGGGAGGAGGGCAGAGTCCTCGAGGCAAGAACCCTAGTAGTGAAGGTGGCTCAGTCGGTGGTTGATCTCCGGTACCAAAACCGTGCTCTGAAGTCGTCACTGCACGTCATAAATCCGGGGTTGGTGGGTGAGTGCACTATGCAGCGTACAATATTGTTGTGCCCCAGGGAGAGCAGGTTTCTCCGCTCAGCCGTCCTCGAGTCCCAGCAGCAGAGGCTGATCGTCCTTTCATCAGGCAGCAACACATAGTCCTCTGTGTGGTTAAAGACAGCCTGTGTCCGGTGCACCTGCCGTCCACTCAGACCCGCACCTGCCATAGAAACCAAGAGGTTAAGGGCTGTGGACTGAGGATAGTGGTCCAAGCTTACATCTCAGAGCCTGAGAATATTCTATTTTATTCAAATCCTTTCAATGTAAAAAGAGCATTTTAAAACTGTTAAAATGATATATCCCTATAAACTTTGAAACTAAAAATATATGAAAATCACTTTTAGGGGCAATCCTGACTCTTCATCAATAACTCCTTCGCTTCTTGGGTTGACAGTCAGTTGGTCATTTATACTACTGGGCCTTTTTCTACTTCTTTTATAAAATGGCTACATGTTCTCTGGCCCCTTTCCTGTCAAATGTGGCTCATCTTTTTCTTATTTATAAGGTCTCTTTTCAGACTAAGACTATTAACCCTTTTGATATATGCATATATACTATGTCCAATCTTTATAACTGTTCAGTGCTCAGTCTCAAATTTGTTGCCTTGATGGTTTTTCCTTTTCTTTATTTCAAGAGTGCTTTGAATTCTGACAAAAATATCAAAACTTAAATAGAAATCTTAATGCACTGACATGACAGGGTCTTGACCTGTCAATTAGGAAAAAAGGGGATTTGCACATAAAATCAGTATAATTGGATTTCTGGAAAAACCAAATTGCAATTTTCAACTAAAACAAGCCTGTCGGCCACATATCACCATGAAACACTCCAACATTCATACATTCAGGCTCTTGACAGCAGCCTGGTGTGTGTGTGTGGATGACTGTACCCTGGGAAGGGGCGCTAGGCCTTCACATGGACTCTGGTCATTTCTGTTCTCCTTTTTGCAACAAGCACACAATTTTTCAATAAGATATATTCTAGAAATAGTTTTGTATAAGAGTATTTTAGTGAAGGCACCTAAAATTATGATAGAATGGCTCTTGTTACAGAGACTTGCTGGTTGTATATACAGAACAAAAGCTGAAAAAATGGCAGGGAAGCCAACATAGTTACAAGGAGACACATGAGGAAGGTCATGCTGCACCCTAGTGGCTCAAAGGGCACCAGCACCTTTAGTTTTCCTTTCCATGGTGCAATAGTGTTTTCTTTTGAGTGTTCTGAGCTATATAGTCATGGTGATTCTACAGCATGACACAAACATCTCACAAGAGGAAACCAGTGGGAGTTCCCTGGAGGTTTTCAACCAAAAAACTCTTTGCTGCTAAAAAATGGAAGAATTAGATACAATATTTTAACATTCACTTTCTTCTACTTACTACTGATGGGATAAATTGCAACAAATTTATAATAATAAAAAAAGGGACAGACACACCTGTTACCCATGAGACCAATTGGAATTAATGAGGATTCTATAATTTTTATATATATATGTATGTGTGTGTGTGTGTGTGTGTGTGTATGTATATATATATATATATATATATATATATATATACACACATATTTTTTTTTTTTTTTGGGGGGTCATGCTGGGGATTGAACCCAGGGCTATATCCCCAGTCCATTTTTTAATAATTAAAAAATACATATATTTTTAGTTGTATATGGGCACCATACCTTTATTTATTTGTTTTTATGTAGTGCTGAGGATCGAATCCAGTGCATGTTTCATTTTGTTTTTCTGTCTTAACAGCCCATTTTCTATCTGCGTTGAGTGCATGTGTGCTCTTATTTGGGGGAGGCTACCTCTGCTCTCTCAGGAGTACGCCAAGATCTTCCCTTCTAGCTCTTCTACCACTAGTGCACACCATTACTGAGATCGACCAACTGAAGCTTTTCTCTGGTCTGCATTCATGTTTTTGTGGAAGTGGGACAAGTCATCAGTCTACAAATGGACCACTAGGTTCTCAAATGTTCCCTGCATGGAATCCAGACCTAGTCACTTTAACTGGGATGTGTAGAGAAAAACAAAGTTGTTAAACCATAAGTCAGTTCTCAGATCTGCCTCCTACCAACTGTCACCTTGGGTAAGCCCTGCTTTGCTCTTACTAAAAAAAGGGATAACGTCTGCCTTGTCCATGCATAGCACTGTGTTGCACTACTGCAAAGATCTAAGATTTCTGCAAACAGTAAAATGCTAAAGAACTGTCAATATCAACATCTCACATACCTGTGTATCTGACCAGTGTTCGTCCTGTTGATATTTCCCAAAGTTTAGCTACAGAGTCCTTTCCACTTGAGAGAATGTATTTAGAATTTTTGGAAAAAATGGCAGAACAGACTTCGGCTCCGTCATGTGCTTTTTCAAAAGTTGTGATGCACCGATTTGAAACACCATCCCATAATTTGATGCAGCCATCCTTGCTACCAGTTACATACATATTGGCACTGGGATTGTAATTAACAGAACATATAGCATCGGTGTGCTGATCTTGAGGATTGCAAGAAACGAAACACTGAAAGGTGTTGATATCATAAAGGCGAAGAGTAGGGTGCTGAGTTCCAACAAGTATAAAGTCTCCCGAAGGATGGAAAGAGATGGAGCGCAACATTTCGGCTTCCTGGAATGACAAACATCAATGTCTAAGTGACCAAATGGCAGCAACATTATATTTCTGCAACGCACAAATGCGCATTCAAAATACAGTGCCAAATGTCGTGATTTCAATAAACACTTGACAGTTCTGAATTTTTGTTTTTGCTTCCTTGTAAGTTATACTTTTAGGGGATGTGGTGGTTTTGTTTTTAATAGGGATCTGCAATCTTTAATGAGCGATCTGGATTCTGAACCCTAATCCCATGAACTGTGACTGGTCCTGACCAGGCAGAGTAAGCGGGCACATGGCAGCATGTGAACTATGTGCCAATGGAATGTGATCCTTGTGCCATTCAGCATGTGGCTTGGTTGCTGCTGTACTTATTTTACAGGATGACCACTGAGACTACTTTTAAAAAAGACAAGAGTTGTTCCAAAGCTCCCTATGTTTAGGAAAAAATGTAAAGCTCCCCTCCAAACATTTCTAACCTGAATGTATTTGAAGGCTCTTTTTGCAGATGGCTTGGAATAATCGAATAATTTAAGGGTATAGTCCCTCGAACCAGATGCCAGGATCTGTTCAGTTGGGTGGAAAGCGAGACATGTGACTTCATCTACGTGATCATAGAGTGTTCGGATGACTGGGTGGTTTTCCATGTTCTGCTGTGCAGTCTCGTTCATCATGACCTAGAACAAAAAGAAAAGTAGAGACACTCAAGGTAAAGAATCTGCCTGCATGAAAGCATACAATCAATCCACAGCTATGGCAAACCAGAGCTGACTTAAATCATTTGCTTGCTTTCTTGAGAAGGAGCAACAAGAGGTAAATGGTGAGTACATTACTGGGTTTTTACCTCTATTGGCATGGCACTTTTGGCCAACATTCTTTCTGTGTCGAGTATCTTTATGGAAGCATCAGCAGATCCAGTAGCTATCAACTGTCCATCTCTACTATAGGTAGCTACACGACATGGACCTTTATGGGATGTGACATAGCATGTTTCATATTCGGAAGCCTCTGGGGACATTGTCTGAACATCTGCATCAAACTCAAGGTCAATCCCAGTGCCGGGGGCAACTGTATCTGATCGACCAATTGCATACTGAACCGCAGTGTCATCATTTTCCATCCCTGGAAGAAATCAAAATTAAACATGTGAAAAACAAATTTAAAGACCAAGACAAAGTTCTGGATCCAAACTGAAAGACGTTCACTGACGTTAACTTATAATTTCTATGGGCTGCATGACACCTAAAACTTTACAAAATGACGTTCCCTGCCATGCTGTCCAAGGTTCTCGACACTGAGACACATGGGCTGATGGAGGGATAGGCTCTCACAACCAAAGTCCATTCCCTAGGTTCTTGCCTCCACAGTTTTATCAGTTCTGTAAATTATCCATTTTCCCTTAAATTTTAATATTTTTAAGGTTGAGATCTGTTAGTGGCAGATATGAAGCAGTTAGCTACACTGTTATCATTAGGGAAACGGTTTTGAAAGAATGTAGGTTAAATAAACTGAAGCTAATTCACACATTTTAAACTTAAAAATAACCATACAGATCACATAAACAATACATTTATTTGTATTAGAGAAACTATGTACAAATAAGAAAATAAAAATGATCTCAAATTTTACCAAATAATTACTGTTAACACTGTGGTATGACTTCTTCTGGCTCTTTCCCCATACAACATAATAATTTTGTTTTTCAAAACAAAAATAGCCCTGCACTGTGTACTACTTGTGATTTGTCCATTCAATCATTACAGAATAAAACTCTGAGCTAATAAACATTCATCTACAACACTATTACATTGTTGCATTTAATTTCATGGATATTTAAAACTTTATAGGTGATAGTATATTAACAGTTGGGCATTTTAGTTTATCCTCTTTATTTCCTCAGGATAAATTTTCAAATTGGCTTTACCAAGTCAAAGGGAATAACATGTTTGGTAATTACATGTCTTATTGAATGCCAGGTAAGTATCAGGCTACACTGATGAACAAGACAAGGCTCTTCTGTTCTTTATAGATCTTGCAGTCTTTACTGGTGAATGCTGGGGAATAGAAATGTGAGAAATGCCAAGAGAACAACCGCAAAACAATAAAAGAACTTACAAACAGTAAATCTATTATAAAAGAAATGGAATTATCGTGGCAGAGTAATTGGGGAGGTATGAGGAAGATAGTGGGATTATTTTAAAAGGGATAAAGAGGAATCTGAGATGCTATCTGAGCTGAGATGTAAAAAAGAAGTCAATAGAGTGCCTCAGTTGATGTGCACAAATGAATTAGAACCAGCCTGAAGTCGTTATGATTTGGACTGCATTTTACCCTTTCAGTATCCAACACTGCAGTTAATACCTAGTAGACACCACAACTAAATGGGAATAATTTAAAAAATTCTGCTGTGGGAAAACATCTAAACCTTAAGTACGGGATCTATGAATCTGCATAATGAGATACCTAGTTTGATGAGATGCAGGAGCTGCTCCGAGGGTGCACAGACAGACTGAGGCTTGATTTCATTTATGAGGCCATTTGCAATGCTGATGTAGCCATCATAGAGCAGCTGGCTAATGATCAGCTTGTAGAGCTGCTGGCGGTCCTTCAAGCCCACTTTGGTTCTGTACATGTTGGAGAAGAGAACTGTTTCTCAGCTGCAAGAAAACAAGGTAGATGATGAAGTGTGGAGGCATTAGTAAATCACAGAAGTAATCCAGGATTCTCTGGTCAAAGTTTTGCAGGGCTTAAATCCCAGCTCTACTAGCTGCATTTTCTTTGGTTAGTAACCTCATTTTTCAAGCTCAGGTTTCTCAGCTGTTACATAAATGACTAGAGGTCAAATAAGATGGTGCACTTAATGCACTGAGTTCAGGGCTTGGCTCACATAAACCATTTAAGTTAGTGTTAGCCAATATTTGCAGTAGAATCCATCATCAACCTTTCTTCTCTGCCAAACTATCCACCTAAGATTTTTATTCTTTATTACTACCCTAAAATCTTCCATTTCTTCTGCTAATTAAACACTGGTGCCTGCAATAGGCAAGACAACTGCTATTCTGTTGAATACACTGTTTCCACCAGCTGAGCTGTATGTTTACTACTGGCTCTCACATTCATTCTTAAAACCTGTGTTAAGGCAACTGACCTTATCACTATAATTAGGTAATTTAGGTAGTAAGCCAATATGAGAGAGCAAAAAAAGCTATTGTACTATAAAAACAAAACCAAGTTGACTGCTTTGGAAAGATTCAAGGGTAAACTGCTTAATGAAACATTGCCAAATAAGATAGGGTCAAAACAACTACAAAAATGGAAAGAAATGGCACACAGTGCACTCAGATCCATTTTCAAATGTCCAAGTTCTTCTTAAGTCTTTGAAAATTAAACAAACTACAGGTGGAGGTTTCTGGGTTATGCAAAAAAAAAAAAAAATCCAATAGGTGGATATAATGAATAATTTGATTATCAAATACCAACGTATGTATGTGAAAAGACAATCAGAAGGTTGCAGGTGTCTGGAGGCAGCAATAGCGAACAAAAGTGCGCTCAGGGCCTGAGTTCTTGCGCAGTGTTGGGTGTCAACAATATTTACTAAGCATTTCCTACCTGCCAGATACCGTGCTAAGCAGTTTATAAACATTGATTCATTAAATGAAAGCATTCAATGTATTGAAAAATACGCAGAAACAAATGTTCATAAATCTACACGCGTGCAGACAGTATTACAGCGCAAAAGAAACGATGAAATGAGCTCAAAGAGCAGAGGCCACCCATTCGAAGTAAAGCGTGGCTGAGTATCTCATCCAAGGTTAAAGTGGCCATCAGGGCTGCCCCATTCCAGTGCCCAGAACTTAACCGCAACGTTATCCTGTCTTCACTCCAGTCAGATGCATGGGTCGAGAGGTGAATAAAGAGATTTCAAAAAAGAAAAGAAAGCGGTCGAGCCACACTTTCACTGAAGTTCGCTCGCTGGGGTGGGGAAGCCTGTTTAATCATCTCCAATTCGTAGGTGGGGACACCGAGGCATAAGGACAGGAGGCTCCGGGCCAGGATCGGCGACCACGGGCCAGGAAGCGGACCGGGGCGAGGGCGCAGGGCCCTCTGGTCGAACGCGCCGCGAGCACCGGGGAGCAGAGGCGGACCGAGGACCGGGTCGCGGCGAGAGCGAGGCCCGGGGAGAGAGGGTGTGCAGGCCCTGCCGGGCAACTCAGCACGCAGAACTCGGGCGCACGTCTCCCGCTCGCTCTCGACCTGCCCGCCCAGTCCTTCACAAGACCCTTGGAAGGCCCCAGCCAACCGCACCGGCCGCTCGCCCCGTGTCCCCGCACGCCCGTACCCGCTGATACGGCTCTCTCGATCTCCCGCTCTCTCCCAGAAAGATGGAGGCGCGAACCCTGCCCAATGGATCGCTCTGCGCGCACGCTTATTGCGCACGCGCACAGGGCGCCACTCCGAGTGCCGCGCTATCGATCGGTCCCACTCTCTCCTGCCCTTCTCGCCATCTTACTTACTGGCAGGTTCGTTCGCTTCCTCCGACTGTATCTTCTATTCGACCACCTGGACACCAAGAGGCTGCTGTCTCATGAACAAAGACCCGACCCTAGAGAGCAGCACGGACGCTAGAATGGTCCCGGGTCTGGCGCGCCGTTGGCTCCACCACTTCCGGAATCTCACGCGCAAGTGCGCCTGCGCGCCGCCTGCGCCTTGCAACGTGAGTCAGGTCGTCGCGTTGGTTGTGAACCAATCAAAAAGCAGCCTCTCCCTGGCCTAAGCCAATCAGCTTTCGGACTAGAGGGTTTAACTCCTCTTTAAAAAGAAGAACCTTTGAATTGTAACGGCTGAGCTCTTGGGAGGACTCTACGGCCCGGGGTCGGAGGCGAGATCCGGCTGGTGGGTATGGTGGGCAGGCGGGGTCCCGCTAGGTGCGGGGTCTAGGGCTGCGGGCCGGTCGTCCCCCCGCCGCGCTGCCCACCTCCCCAGCCCGTCCTCCGGCTCCCGGGGCTGGGCGCGGGCAGGACGCGCCTGTTGGGTTTTGCAGCTGGTGGTGGAAGCGGATTGAGTGGCTTTGGGGTGGGGCTGGCTTTCTGCTTGGGTTTTGTACCGGTGGAGACCTGGTAAGGAGGCTTTGCTGTCTTGGGGTTTTTATTTTAGTGGAGGTGGGGGACAACGAGCTGGGAAGGTAACTGGCGGCCGAGGTGGGTCTTGCGAAGGAGGCGAACAGGGTTGAGGTTTAACGGGGCCACTTCAGGTCGAGCAGCTGGGAGGGCCGTTGTCCTGCTGGCTGGGGGAAGGAGCGCAACCTGAACCAGAACCTGCGGAGGCCGGCCTGGTCGGCTGCATCGCTAGCCCTCGACCTGGGTGCAGCTGTCGGGTTTACTCAGGGGCCTGGTTAAAAAATAGAGCCCACTGCAGACCCAGCAAATCAGAATCTCTGGGGGCGGGGGATTCTCGTGTCATTAACAAGCCCTCCAGGTGATTCTTATGTCAAATTGAGAGCTAGTAGCGCAGACCCTTGTATGCTAATCATATGGGAATGTTAAAATGCAGGATCAGGTTTATTAAAACCAGGACTGGACCGAGATTCTAACACATCCGGTGAGGTAGATGTAGCTACTGTCCTTGACATTTCATGTTTCCACTTCCTCCTTGTTTCCTTGAATTAAAGGCTCTTGGGCAACATATGCATTTCTTTGTCCCTCCCTTTCATCTGAAGACATCCGTAGGTCAGAAGGAGGAAACAAATATGAAACCCACTGTGCTGTTGATAGTTTTCCTATGTAGAATAGTAAACCTCCGGTTTGAACTGAGTGGGGCCTGTGAAGGTCGTCTGGTCATGTGCTTCCTGAATCTGTTTGCAGATCTGAATCACCTGAAGTGCAGTGGGGAATTGTGGATCAGAATCTTATTCCATTATGCCTATTATTCATGTAACTGAAAGAAGAATAAATTTGAAAAAAGTATCTATAGTTACATTAGAAGAATGTTGAATAAAAGGCCTTGGCATATGTGAGCTCTTTAATCTACTACTTACAATTGTTAGGGAAAGGTAAAACACAGAACATTTGTGGAAAAAATCAACACTTATTGGGCACAAATATGAATTTCTTTTTTTATTACTGTTACTAATCCTCAGTTTTAGGTAAAGGCTTTGGGCTCGTTAGTCTAGTTGCTGTCCTCATTGTGGAAGGCATTTGCTTATTTGTAAAATGGATGTGAAACTCTGGGAATGGGCAATGCTTTCTAATTGGATTCTAGAATAAAGAGAACACCTGGATCAGGAAGATTTTTCTGCTTTCTTGGTGTTTCTTCTATTAGATAGGTGTTTGTACCTGACTCCCAGTACTGGCTAACAATGTTTTAATCTCTTCTTATTATTGATTTCCTTTGTCGGTGAATTGGTTCATTCCCAAAGCATTGGAATGTGAGTTGCATGCTCGGCACTCTTCTAGGTTTGGGATGGCAACAGTGAACTCATGGGACCAAGCCCTTGTTTTCATGGAGAGTTTCTGTGGAGTTTCTGAGCAGTAGCAGGGTCTGTGAGTCTGGGGAGATAGGAAACAGATGCACGTGATGAGAGAAGATGCTAAGGGCTGTGGAGGAAAATAAGATTATTCTGGAAGGAAACATTGAGCAAAGACCTGAATGAAATGGAGGGAGCTACATATGTGGGGAAATAAGAGATAAAAGGAACAGGAAGTTCAAAGGCCTTGAGCCAGGGGACACCTTTGAAGAAAGGAGCTTTGTATCACTGATGTGCACTGGACAAGAGGACATGAAGTCAGGTGGTCAGGGTCCACATTCTGAGACCACAGACTTGTCGGTGCAGGTGGGAGTTGAATTGGTTTGATGGAGCTGGGGAGCCATGGGGACTTCTGTACCAAGGACCATGTTTATTGGATCAGTGGACCATAGTGGAGCAAGGGTGGGAGTGGGGGAGATCATTGGGAGTCTCTTGCAAGTAATCCATGGACAAAATTATAGTTGAAAAAGGTGGCAGAGCAGTAGAGATGGTCAACATTTGTAGTTTTAAAGGTAGAGCCTACAATATATGCTGAGGGATTTAGGTGTGGGGCTTGAGGGAAGTAACTACGGAAAGGGTTATGCTAAGGCTTTGAGCCAGAGCTGCCGGCAGAATGGATTTGCCATCTGCTGAGATGGGGATGTCTGTGAGAGAGGAGGGATCAAGACTTCAGTTTGGGACATGGTAAAATTGAGATGCCTCTCAGATAACCAAGTGGAGATGTTGAGTAGATGGTAGGTAAGCTAAATCTGGAGTTCAGGGAGAAGTCTGGGCTGGCAATGGATATTTGGGCATCCTTAGCCTGTGGATGGTATTAAGAGCCAAGGGGATTGTATGAACTCACCTTGGGAGTGTGTGTACATAGTAGTGCTGGGCGTGATCCCCCAGGCACCTCATGAGCAGGGAGGAGCAAGGAGTGTGGAGGTGAGAAGAGGTTTGCTTTTTGGATGCGTTAGTATCAAGATGCCTGTCAGACATTTCTGAGCGATTCTAAGTAGGTACTTGGATATCTGAGTCCAGAAGAGAGATTAGGACAGAAGATGCATTTTGAGTTATCCTAATAGAGGTGTTTAGAGCTGAGGCACTGGATGAGGGTCCCTATTAAAGGGTAGAAGTAGAGGGTTCAAGTACTCATTGCTAGATCATCCTAGATAGCACAGATTGGGGGAAGAATGTGGCCAAACCAGCTGAGAAATGTGAGAAAGGACACTAGTGAGGTGGGAGGTAAACCTGGACACTTAGAGCAGGGAGTTATAAATGGTGAGCCCCACAGCCAGCTGCTGCTGGGAGGCAGATGAGGGTGGAATTGAGGGTTTGCTGTGACAGCTTGGGGTCAGCTGTCACAACAAAGTGGCAGAGATAAAAAAGCCTAATGGGGACTGGGTTCAGGGGAGGGTGAGATGAGGGTGGCTAGTTCTCCTGGAGCTTTGCAGTTGGAAGGGGAGGTGAGCAATGGGCTCAGGGGTGAGTAGGACTTTGTTGTTTTTAATAGGGCAGGAATTGCAACAGGCTGTGCATGGAAGGAAGTGATCCACTAGAGCAGGAAGTCAAGTCCAGGAGAGAGGAGTGCTTGAGGGGATGGGATGACATGCAATGTGTTGGGGAGGGAGGGTTGGCCTGGCGAGAAGAGCCACATGCCTGTACATGCGTGTCAGATGAGAGAAGTCCTCCCTTATCAGCTTCACTGGAACAAAGAAAAGTATGAAGGTGTGTGTGTGTCATAGAGCCCTTTCATGGGGAGCTGTAACTGCCTAGCATAACCTTTTGAAGCAGAAGGCTGTTTATACAACCAGAAAAATGAGTTATACTCCATTTGTGTACAATGAACTAAAATAAAAAATTTAAAAAGGCTGTTTTTAAAGGTTCTTCTTTTTCTTTTCAGGCATTATGGACAGATCTAAAGAAAACTGTGTTTCAGGGCCCATTAAGGTAAATTGAATAATTTGCAATCACATTTATAAAACTCACATGGAGATTGAAATTTTTCCCAGCTTTATTTTGGGTTGTAACATCAACTCCCTCTTGCGCTCCTGGGTTTGCTTGCAGCCTGCTGTGTGGTGGGTGCTTCCTTCAGAAGTAATTGACTTGCCTTTGAGCTCTCGCCCTCTGGAGCACTCATGCGGCTCATGAGCACTGGTGATGGCTTTGAGGCTTCTCTTTCCAGCACAGGCCCTTGGTTTAAGATGGAGTAAATCTCACCCACCCCATCAATTTAGTGTGATTAGCTCAGGGATTTAGTTACTGTTTAATCTTACAGTTTGCAAAGACAGGTAAACAGTAGTGACTTTTGAAGAGCCTATATTTGTAAGCACTTGAAAAATGAAACATTGGCAAACAATAGTGATGAGCTTATTGTGGGAAGCCTGGCATGTGCCCAAATTTAGACTTTGCTTGAAGATAACCATTGTTGGACAGTTTTTCTAAATTTTTATCAAAATTACTTTATTGGAATTGGAATTTTTGTATTAAGTTTTGAAAGCAATATAGGAGTGTATTTCCAAGGCACTAAACATTAGAAAATATTAATGTCTCCTTTGTTTGATGGAAGTTTAGTTCATGTACATTTGTTAATGGAATGAGGTATGTTTTTGTTTTGTGGGGGCATTGAGGAATTGGGATAGGAAGGATCCAGCTATCCCTTTCAACCATTTTCATTCCTCTGGAAATGCTCATGAAAATAGGTTTCCCCTTCCATTTATTATCAGTGATATTCATTATTTTGCTATGCTAGGAAACTCTGGAATTCTCAAAACATCCATCCTTTATTCATGAAGACCATAAAGCTTGTTTTCTTTCCCATCCTAGGCTACAGTTCCACATGGTGATGGTCCAAAACGTGTTCCGGTCACTCAGCACATTCCTTCTCAGAACCCATTACCTGCAAGCAGTGGCCAGGCTCAGCGGGTCTTGTGTCCTTCAAATTCCTCCCAGCGTGTTCCTTTGCAAGCACAAAAGCTCGTCTCCAGTCAGAAACCTGGGCAGAAGCAATTGCAGGCAGCCAGTGTGCCTCGCCCTGTCTCCCGGCCTGTGAACAATACCCAGAAGAGTGAGCAGCCCCAGCCATCAGCACCCGGTAAGCCAGCTTTTGGGTTTCATTGAGGTCATTTATTATTTGGAACCCTGCCTTTTATATCACATCTGTTGAGGAGAAAATAAGATGGTCACATTCAAGTAACAAAGCCTGTGCTCATGCACACCTGATTCCTGTCCTCTTGAAGAGTTGGGCATCCAGGGGCACTGCCAATCCCATGTTCTCTCGATTGCTTATTAGTGGGATGTTGGGTGTTTGTAGCAGATATGTTTGAGGAACTGAAAGTGTGAAGTTTTGGCATGTTGAGTGAAATACCAGAGAAGCGGAATGGAGGCACACAGGTGTGATGGGTCAGTCACATGGGGCATTGCTGCTGCTGTTAAGGGGTGGGGCTTCATTGCCGTGCTTGGGAAACTACTGAAGGTTTTTGTGGTACTGGAGGTAGTACCCAGGGCCTTGCTCATACTTAGGCCAGTCCTCTACTGTTGAGCTACATCCCCAGCCCATTTTTAAAATGTTATTTTGAGATTGGGTCTTGCTAAGTACCCCAGGCTGGCCTTAAACTCTTGCCTCAGCTTCACAAGTAGCTGGTATTATAGGTGTGTGCCATCACACCTGGTGCTACTAAGTTTCTTTTTCCTTTTTTTTGAGCAGAGGTGGGACTGTTTAGCGTTTAGAAAACTACCTTGGGAGGCGCTGTGTGATTTGGAGTAGGGTTGCTGGATTCAGGGCTTGCAGATAGGAAGAAGGTTGAGATCAGGGTGGCAGTGATCTCAGCAGGGTGGAGCAATGTGAATGCCAACAGTTGAGATAAATGACTTCTTCATTCACGTTGTCTCATCAGTCCTATAACCACTTCATGAAGGTAGCCAGAGTTATTAACTCCATTTCAAAGAGGAGGAAGCTAAGATTTGGAAGTAATTAACTTAACAAAAGACAGCCCTGCAAATAAATTTGAGAGCTTGTTTAGGATGCTGACTGGAGAGAATTGGGTGATAGACCTGAAAGATGAGTGAGGAGGAGTTAGGAATGATGGTGTAGGGAAGAAAGAGAACTTCCCCTCCAACCTCAGAAGGTTTAATAAAGGGATCTATAAAATAACTGGTAGTAGACAGGTTAACAGGAGAAAAGCCATTTTAATTCCATGGGTTGCACAGGAATCACAGGAATTATGAGCCTCAAGGGCCAGAGGAGTGACATTCATATCGCATGCCAAGCTGCAGGAAGTCAGAGGTGCCTGGCCTCTGGGAGGAGAGAGGCTGGGAGTGAATGCGTGGGGCCCTGGCTGCTGCCAGGAGGCAGAAAGGCTCTCGGGTGATGGCCTCGCCCCAGCCTCTCCTCTTGCAGGTACTTTCCTGAGTTGATTTTATTTAGAGAAGACACGTTGCTCTTACACAAGCACAGCTTTCAGAGCTCTCCTGTCTGCTGTTCTCCCAAATAAGCAGCTTGAAATCTGCCAAAGAAATATCTCTTGGGTGGCACGTTCCGGCTTCCTCCAGTCATTGCAGTTTGGACCTTCATTCAAATACCTGAGTGGAGCATACTGTGCTGAGGAGGAGGTATTGGAGGTAGATGGTGACATTTCACCGCTAATGACATAGTGACTCTAGTCCCTTGCTGTTGCAACTGCTTGTTGCACTCATTTTTTGGACTGGTGGTTTCTGCATTTCGACTTGGAAGGAGGGTGGCTGACTTGCTGCATGCTGTAGGTGAATCACATGTCCTGTACACGCGTCAGCTGGCCCCAGGTAGTGGAGGGCCGTGACAGGGGGCAGCTTGTCATGGTGGAAGATTGGTAATTCCTCTCTAGAAGCTCTTATAAACAGAGGCGTTAGGGAGAATCTACATAACCTCTGTCTTTAGATTATTACTGGAGGGGCTGATGTATCCACTGTTACCCGTCTTTACTCTAGAAAGTGTGTACAGGTCTCATGTGGGAGTCCTGGTGGGGTGTAGACATTTTTCTCTAAAGAAAACTAAAAACCTGGATTATCACATGTGACATACTAAATATTTTGGTGTATGTTCTTTGATTTCTTTTTTAAGCTTATTCTATATAGTTCTAAAAACAGGATTTTAATTTATTTACTATAGGAAATAATCCTGAAAGGGAACTGGCATCAAAACAGAAAAATGAAGACTCAAAGAAGTAAGCTTTCTTATTTACCAGTTCTATTAGTCTAGTACAATATACCATTTCATTGCAGAGTTAGGAAGTTTTTTGTTTTGTTTTTGTTTTGGTACCTGGGATTGAACTCGGACGCTTAACCACTGAGCCACATCTCCAGCTCTTTATTTTTTGAGACAGGCAGGGCTTTGATGAATTACTGAGGCTGGCTTTGAACTTGTGATCCTCCTGCCTCAGCCTCCTGAGCTGGGTTTACAGGTGTGCGCCACTGTGCCCAGGTCATGAGAACTTTCATTTTCATGTAGAATACAAATGTTTCCAGAATTGTAAAGAATTCTCCCCTCTCCCCCAAATTAGGTATTTACTAGAGCTTTAATTTTTTTCTTTTTTAATTGGTTTTCAAATATAGGAAAAGCTTGTAAGAGTCTTTTACAGAAAATGTGCAGTTCTTCTCTGTCCTCGGGAGTCACCAGTATGTGTGACATGTATGTGCCCTTTTTTTTGTTTTTGTGTTGCTGGGGATTGAACCCAGGGCCTTGTGCTTTCAAGGGAGGCACTCTACCAACTGAGCTGTGTCCCCAGCCCTGTATGTTCTTTTTTTATTCTTGTATAGAAGTCCAGGTTGTTTTGTTTTGTTTTGAACTGGTGTCTTACAAATTGCCCAGCTGGCCGCACACTCTTGGGCTCAAATGATGCTCCTGCCTCAGTCTGATGATAAACTGGAGCTACCCAACACACCTGGTTAAAAGTGCAAGTATTTTAGAAACAGTGTCACATTGGAAAACTGTAAACACATGTGACTATAGGTATTTTGTAATACTGATACTGTTATTCATTTGTTCTGTATTATAAAGGCTGGCTGTGGTTTCTACCCCATTTTCTAAGCACCTGCTCCTAATCTCTGAACTGGACTCCAGCATAGAGGAGCAGTGGCCCGGAATGACCCCATGGACGTTTTTAGTTTTAACTGCCTAACCAGCTTTCTCAGAATTGAACTCCAGTGATTCTCATGCCCCACTGGCCTGTGGGGTCCAGCTTGCTTCCACTAGTGACAGTGGTTCCACATCTACCTCCAGAGTGGCTGTCCACCTCAGAGAGTGGTAGCTTCTTCTGGGATGGAGGGAGGTGGTTGGTTTGAAAGAGGACCGCACGGGATCCTGAGTGCTGTTCCTCTGCAGTTACTTATCCTTCTGTGTGGTTTTCAGGATTGTTGGTAGGCTCGTAGTGCTAAGCCTAGAGCAGCCCAGGGACATTCCTGTTGAGGGCTGCTTTTCTAAAAATGTAATGTCGTCAACACTGCCTCACAGAGCTAATGGCAACTGGGAAGTTGGGGTTTAATGATTGCAGCTTGTTACTGGTGCCTTGGTTCTTGTTCAGGGTGCATATTAAGTAGTTTTGGTATAAAATTATTTATAGAATGTCTGCTTCTTTTTGATAAGTTGTTAGGAAAGATTCGTTTTCACATTTTAAGATGTTCAAATTACTTTTTAGAAGGCAATGGACTTTGGAAGATTTTGACATTGGTCGCCCACTGGGTAAAGGAAAGTTTGGCAATGTTTATTTGGCAAGAGAAAAACAAAGCAAGTTTATCCTGGCTCTTAAAGTGTTATTTAAAGCTCAGCTGGAGAAAGCAGGAGTGGAGCATCAGCTCAGAAGAGAAGTAGAGATCCAGTCCCACCTCCGGTGAGTATCCAGACTGCTGTGCCGAGGAGTGGTTGGTGGAACTTAAAGTTCCTAACAGTTCAAAAGCTGAAATCTCTTTTTGGAGGACTCACTTCATAGTGTCGTGAAGAATGATTAAATACGTCATTTTCCAAAGATGCTATGGTCTTGAAAAATCACTTGAGGGTTTAATGTTTTGTTAAGGAGGTAATTTACCTGGGGCTTGCTGCTTTGTGTGTGTGTGTGAGTGATAATTAAGAGGATGGCCACCCCTTTTCCTGAGGTAAGCAGAAATTGCCTCTGGCAGCCTGCAGCTTGACTTGGTCAGTGGAGGTTTTTAGTTTTGCTTTCAGTGTTTCAGATTTGAGTCAAATGCCTCACTCTGGCAGTATCTGGCCTGTACTCTACCTGCGATCAGCTGGTGGGGGATCTGGATGTGGCGAGCAAGACAGGCCGTGCCATCCGTGCCTGTGGCATCTGGCTGCTGCCATGGCTGCAGTCTGCTCTTGTGGCCCTCTCGAGTGGATGCTGTGCTCTCTTCTTTTGACTTGTAGAATACTGTTGAGCTAGATTTTTCCCCTCAAGAGTAGTGATACCTAAAGGAAGGACATAGTCTGAACTGTTCTGGAAGTCCATTAATACTTTGAAATGTGTATAAAATGGTAATATGTGTGTATGTTTTTCTTAGAATGAGACTGGTTTCAGACTCTGGGGTGGGGTTGGGGAGCAGGCTATTGTGTGAAACAACTGGTTCTATTTACATGAGGGGGTTTTTTTTGGCATTTGGTACTTACTTTGGTGTCAACTGCAAACCTGTGTTACTGTCCTCATCCTTTGTTGCAGGCATCCTAATATTCTCAGGCTGTATGGTTATTTTCATGATACCACCAGAGTGTACCTGATTCTAGAGTACGCACCGCTGGGAACGGTCTATAGAGAGCTTCAGAAACTTTCCAAGTTTGACGAGCAGAGAACTGCTACTGTAAGTTTTCATTTATTGTCCAGGCTTATTGTTTCCTTTATGCCTATTTTCTAATGCAACTTACCTTTAGTTATAGTAAAGTTCTGTCTTAATGGAAAGGTAGCTTAATAGGTTCAAATATTTGAAATGGAAAAAGCAGCTTTGCTGTACCATACGAACAGATAAAACTAGGCCCAGGTGGAAAGCTGCGGCTGGTTTCCATAGCTGTTTTCCTGAGGAAATACATATAGTCAATTGCCATCTTTTAAAAACGATGGTTTACTTTAGAATAGTTTCAGAGTCTCAGCAGTCATGTGCCCATACCTAGCTCCTGTTAACATCTTGTGTACTTTTGTCACAAATAATGAGCCATTATTTATGTGACCATCAGCTTGCCTATGCTTATGCAGAGCTGGGTAATGTTTCTCCTGATTAGGTCGGGGCTGTGGGCTTGGAGAGGCGGACTGCAGGGCTCCGGACATGCACTCTTAGCCTGTTGCTGGGAGGTGGGTCCACCACGTGCCTGAGGTCGAGTTTGCTAGTGTATCCACGTGCAGCTCCTGCCCTCCAACCCTTTCCCTCCTGTCCTTTCAAAGGAAGGCGCTGTGCAGAACCTACACTGATGGGGAGTGGGAGGAGGGTTTAGGTTAATTACCAGGATTTATAAACTTGCCTGGCTCTCCCTAATTAATTCATCCATTTAAAAATGGACTCATATCTATATTATTTTATACTGACTCATAACCCAGTATTGCTTTATTGTGATGAACACATTGTTCCAGCTTTGGCCACTGGATCCCAGTCTGTGTGTGTTTTGTGCATTCTTTTCCATCTGGTGTAAGATGCTCAGGCCTCTTGTATATTTCTTGCCCTGTTGCTAGGAACAGCCCATTTCTCCAAGGGTCCTGGCTCCTTTTCTTGGAGACTGGTATCAGAAACCAAGCTCTGGATGCTGGGTGTGCTCAGTACCACTGAGGGGATCATTGCTTCTGGGACCTTAGTTGATAGGGCACGAGGGAATACGTGCATATAGTAACCATGTAGATACATAAGTCTAAATACTCACCCATCTATATCCGAAAGCAAAATGAGTTCATGCTGAAATCTGCCCCCAATCTCCTACCTACCACATGGATCATTCTAACCACCTCCCCTTATCTAAGACAACTACGCCAGCAGTGAGAAACCTGAAGTTCATCATCCATGCATTTATTTATGTCTACTGTACATACATTGCTACACACGTGTGCATGTGTCAGATCTGCTCACCAGTTACCTGTGGGAACAGCTGTTGATTAGAGTAGTATACACAACTCCTTTTGTCTTTGTTTTATAGATCCTACTCATTTCCAAAGTTACTTAGGCCCACACACTCCCCTTACACCCATTAGTGAGTAATGTATTTGTAATATATTTAAGATTCTTTTGCCAGTCTTCATGCCATTCTAGGATCCCCTGACCTCCTAAGTGTTTTCTTTTAAAATGGCGTATGCCAGTGTTTGCTTTTGATGCTGTGAAGTTGAATGAACCTTGACAGGTGTAACATCATGCATCCACCGTGTATTGCGTAGAACAGTTTCGTAGCCCAGTCAACCTGCACATCACCTGCTCAGCCCTCCTTAGTCTCTGGCAACCACTGGGCTGTTGACTGTCTATTGTTTTGTCTTTTTCTGGAATATCATAATTGGAACATAAGAGCACAGAGCCTTTTTAGATTAGCTTCTTTATCCTAGTAATAAGCATTGAAGATTTTGGGGAGACTTTTTCATGCCTCTTATCCTTGCCAGCATTCAATGTTGGTGTTTTAGACTTCATTTTTAGAGGTGTGTGGTGGTATTTCCTTGTTTTAATTTGCAGTTTTTTTAACGGCACGTGACCTTGAGCTTGTTTGCCATCTGTATATTAGAGGCATCTGTTGATCTCTTACCACTTGTAACCTTGGTGGTTTTTTGTTTTTTTATTTTTGTTACTGAGTTTTAAGAGTTCCTTATATATTTTGGGTACAGGTCCTTTATTATATGTGTGTTTTGCAAATATTCTCTCCTAGTCTGTGACTTGTCTTTTGTCTCATTTGTGCCTTTCACAAAGCAGTTTTTAATTTTAAATTTCAGCATGTTAGTTTTTTCTTTCACGACTTGTACTTTTCCTGCTCTTCTCTATGTGAATAAAATTACTTGTAAGAAGTTAATTGGCATGATACTGTCGAATAGTGGTCACTTTGATTAATTTGTTTTCTTGGTGGAAATCTCTGGCTTGTGTTTGCTAGTTCTTTCTTTTTGGCATTCACGTAGATGGCATTTAAATTGAAGTGGTTTTTACTTTCAGTCTGCTGAAGTCATACCATCACTGGTGACTGCCCCTCTAGCCTTGTCTCTGCAATTACAATGTGCTATTTAAATTTCGTCTTAAGTATTTGCCCTGCTGATAAGTAAAAGTAGATCCATTTTATTTTCTTCTTAAATATTTGCTAGTTATTTTCTTGTTAAAGTGACCATTGGTATTTCTTATGAATTCATCTATTGGGCCAACTTCCTCTTACAGATCAATAAGGAAACTATGATCAGTAATGATAGTGTTTCTATATAAGGTACTAGAGTTTTATCTTCTAATCTTGCTTAGAGATTGTAATTTTATTTTTGATAATTAATCATTTTTCCCCTCCCAGTTTCTGCCCTGTGCTCAGAATCTTAGTTTCTATATTATAATACTTCCCATTTTCTTCCCTTAACCCCCCCCCACAACCCCCTTGTGCTTACGCCCCAAGCACTCTACCAACTGAGCCATATCCCCAGCCCCCCCCCTCCCTTATTCTTAAGGCTTCCATTCAGGTGGAATTTGTTTTGGTGTAAGCAGGCAGCTATTTGAAAGAAAGGTTCTTTCTAGGTTTCTTAGTAGTTAGAATGAATACACCTGTTTTCTCTTTCAGATTCATTTAAATAAAAGTAACTGTAGAGAAACTGTGAGACCTTTGCGTATCCACAGTTTAACAGGGAAGATGTGGAAGAAGTGGGTGCCGGAGAGCTCTGATTGAACTCTTCGCTTCTTGCCAGAAGGTGGTCTGAGCAGGGATGGCCCACTGCCCTCTGGAATCTTGCCGTGGGCAGCTAAGGCATCATCAGCTGGGAGCTGGCACAGCATGAGACCTGCCTTCTTTGTATTTACCTTACATTTATTGTGGTCTACATTTTCTGGTTTGGGGCTGAAAGAATTAAAAATGCCCTTTCTGACTGTGACATTTGGTTTTCACCTTTTTTTAGTAAACCTTCTTGGTGTAAAATAATGTTCAATCCTGTCTAGCAGTTACTTTGGAAAACAAACTCTTCTTGAAGTGTAGTCAGTCACATATATTCATTCAATATACCATCCCATTCTTACCTATATATTAAATTCTAGATTTCCTAAATCTTGAGATGGGAGCTGGAAAATCTTTTCTTAAAAGAGATGGTAACTTGCCAGATGCAGTGGTACATGCCTGTAATCCCAGTGACTCCAGAGTCTGAGGCAGGAGGATTGCAAGTTGGAGACCAGCCTCAGTAATTTATCGAGGCCCTAAGTAACTTAGTGAAACCCTGTCTCAAAAAATTTAAAAGAAAGGGCTGGAGATGTGGCTCAGTGCTTATGCACCCTTGGGTTCAATCTCTAGCACAAAAAACAAAACCCCCAAAACTTAAGGAAACAAAAACATTTATTTTTGCATACTTTTATGCTGACTAATGACTTAACATGCTGGGCGATTGTGCGGTTTTTCTTAGGTATTTCATTATGCCTGCACAGAACAACCGAGCCTGTCAAAGAACAAATTGATTTCTTTCAGTTCTGGAGGCTGGGAAGTCCAGCAAGGGTCCTGCATCTGGCTCAGGTGGTCTTCTCTTTTTTTGGTACCAGGGATTATACCCAGGGGTGCTCTATTGCTAAGCTACACCCCCAGCCCTTTTTACTGTTTTTTTTTTTTTTTTTGTGACTGGCTGGGGTCTTAATAATCCATGGATGAAGGCATAAGAGTAAGGGCAGCAGAGCAAGAGGTGGAACTCTAGCCCTTTGATAAGTCAGTGTTGATCCACTCAGGGTGGTGCCCTCGCGACCCAGACACGTCTCCCCTAGGCCCTCCTCTGAACACTCGTGCTTGAAGGTTAAGTTTCCAACATGTGCTTTTGGGGGACACATTGAAACCATAGATGGCATTGTTGATGTGCCAGTGAACTTAAGTCTAGTTTCTGTTTATTGTTTAGGATAATTTTTCCTGATAACGCTTGAAATAAATCTTCAAACAGGTTGTATTGTTGTAGAGTGATCTTGGTTTTAAAAAATGGGAATTGACTGCACTTAAAAGATTTAAAAGAAAAAATTACACATTATAAATCTCTAATTTGAGTTCTTCAGCATCGATGAATTCCTTAGTTCATGGCAGCTGGGCCATAGAGTGCCATGTGGGTGCAGTTTACAGTTCATAATCGGTCTTTCCATGTCTCATCAGTTGTATTAGCAGAGACATAACTAAGCACTGAATAACTTGGTGTTCAGTTGATTTGCATAAACGTATCCATTGCTTCTACAGCATTTTTTATTGTGGTGCTGGGGATTGAACCCAGGGCTTGTGCTTGCGAGGCAGGCACTCTACAACTGAGCTATATCCCCAGCCCTACAATGTTTAAAACCTGCAAAATATGTTAAGAATCTTTGTTGTATTTTCTTTTAGAAAAGATATATTGTGTCACATAAGATCTAAAACACAGACTTTTGATACTTTTTTCCAATAGTACATAACTGAATTGGCAAATGCTCTATCTTACTGCCATTCAAAGAGAGTTATTCATAGAGACATTAAGCCAGAGAACCTGCTTCTTGGATCAACTGGAGAGCTTAAGATTGCGGATTTTGGGTGGTCAGTACATGCTCCATCCTCCAGGTATGTAACTTGATAGAGGTGGAAGTTGTTCAGAAGTTCTGGGGGCTGATCATGAATGAAGTGCAAAAATCTCATACATACTTTGTTGTGGCATGTGACTGACCCATAAATAATTGGGTCTGATAATAGATGTTGTCTTTAAGAAAACCTTTATCCTGTGGCCAGGTAGGGCTATATGGCACTGTGGGCCCACTGTTCAGGACGCTGAAGGGCTAATGAAGAGGAGGGACAAGTCAGCACATGACAGGTCTATAATAAGCAGGATGCAGATGTGTAGGGGAAAGTCTGCCTTAATGGTGGGAAGGAGACAAGGAATGTTCCAGAGGACAGCATTACAGAGATCTATGGCTCAAAGTGCAGTTTTTTGGGGCGACTTTGAAAACCAATTGGTTTGGCTGGAGGTCTGAGGATGTGGGAAAGAGTCTCTCTGCTTAGTGGGGCATTTTAGAGTGTACCTCTACTGTTTAGGGCTTGTCAACTTTGAGGGAGGACTTTAAAAGTCATCAGGTGATAGTTTTTAAGATAAAGCCAGTTAGAAGAAATCATATAGCCTAAAATAGATGACACGGGGTGGGTTGGTATAGGTGATTTCTGTGTTGAATCTGCTGTTGTAGTCTTTGTATTTTTAACCATCATCAATGGCAGCTCTTGTCACCTAGTAAGACAAACAGCAAAGAATTGTAGGCTTCATGGGGCTACAGGTTAGCCTGGACCCTAATGTGGCCAATGGTGTCATCAAACACAGCTTATGTTTTTCTGAAGAGATCATTTCTATGAATATTGATGGCCATGCCATCCTGCATCTTAAATGTTAATAATTAAGTTTCCTGGTTATCGGGGCCACTGTGTGAGAGCCCCCGAGTGGTCTCAGTCGGTGAGAGCTTAGGCCTCTGCAGAGGTGCACTCAGTGGTGTGCCTGGTGGGGACACGGGCCTGGTTAGTTGCGTGCGTGCTCCTGGTTCAGTGAATGGACATTTGTGTGCTCACGAGGCACCAGGCAAGGCTGAGTGCAGCTTCGAGCGACAGGAACCTCCAGTCTGCTCTGGGCTGGATGTCTGCCACCCCCAGCTCACTCCTAACCGTGTTATGAAATGCTGAGTTGGTAGTTGACACCACACCAGTCTGCTCAGTGCCTCTACTCAGCAGCTCCTACCAGAACCATACTGGCTGCATCTGCGTTCTTGGTGAACATCTGAAAATAGGCTACAGCATCGTGATCCTTGAGCACCTCCTAAAAACCGAGGAGAATCCCCTGTGTAATCACAACCATTATCACACTTAAGAAAATTGTTGTTCACATCTAATATTTATGTTTGAATTTCCCCTGTTGTCCATGAAATTTTATAGCTGCTTTTAAATCGGAACCAGCAAAGGTCCATGCACTGTGGTTGGTTCTTTGGTCTTGACCTAGACCATCCCCCATGCTTTTAAGTGTATTTTTCTGATTGTGGTGTCACTTGGACCTAATACAGAAATTCCAAATTGTGTTTACAGAAGACTTTGTAAGGCAGCTCTGACTTGTAGTGATACTTTCAGTTTCTTATAGGTTATTCAAAGAGGTTCTGTAGTTGGACAGATGGGGCGAAACTTGGTTGGTAGCTGTGTGACCGTAGACATTTCTCTCTTCTGTGCCCTGCCTGGAGATGGGTTGGCAGTGTTTCCTGCACAGCATGGGGTCTGGCCTGATGGCATAAAGTCTGTTAGCCTAATTAATGATTCGGCAGCCCTGCGATGATAAAACAGGAGCCTGTCAACCTGAGCCCCCGTTCTTTAGGAGAACCACTCTCTGTGGCACCCTGGACTACCTGCCCCCCGAGATGATTGAAGGCCGGATGCATGATGAGAAGGTGGACCTCTGGAGCCTCGGGGTTCTTTGCTATGAATTTCTAGTTGGAAAACCTCCTTTTGAGGCAAACACACATCAAGAGACCTACAGAAGAATATCACGGGTAAGACTCACAAAAGGACCAGTGCTATTAGAATTATTATCAGCCTGAAGTTTAGGCTAAGGTTGGAATAGCTAGGGTCCTTGGTCTTTCTAACCCATGTTTGTGACATGTTGTCACTTGTGCTTCAGGTTGAATTCACATTCCCTGACTTTGTGACAGAGGGAGCCAGGGACCTCATTTCAAGACTGTTGAAGCATAATCCAAGCCAGAGGCCAACTCTCAGTGAAGTACTTGAACACCCCTGGATCACGGCTAATTCATCAAAGCTACCAAATTCCCAAAAAGGCAAAGAGTCAACTAGCAAATAATCTTCTAATTGTGCCTGGAGAGAAGTCCTGAACCAGGGCTGCGGTACAGTCTTCAGGAACGTGCTGCTGACACTCATCTTACTGTGGAGTCCCTGCCTTCGACCCACAGAGAGCACTACGGGAAATGTCACTTGTCCTTCTGAGCCAGTACCTCAGCTTCCCTGTCTGGAAAGCTACACTGTGGTGACCACGCCCTTTGGAGGAAAAGTAGCCATGAGAGTCATGCTGCTTTTACTGGCTTCACAGCTGGAGGCTCCATTCTGCTGCAGGTGTACCCACAGCTGTGCCGGGCAAGCTGGCCTTGCAGGGGACAGATTGGGAACCTGGTGTGAGGAAAGTGACCACTTTGCCCTGAGTCAGCTAACGAGCTGTACAGCGACCTCTCAGTACCTGAATGTGTGTGTAACTTATTGGGTGGCCACGCCTGAGAAAGCTGTTGGAATGAATATGTGAATATGTGACTTCCTTTTAAATGTTAAAATAAAGCTTTTGTATGGACTCGTATTTTTCCTTCCCTGGCATCCTCTTAGGAGTGCTCAGTGTCTTCCAACCCTATTGAGCCTGTGGGTTCTTGTCCTCCTCAGCGCTGTATGATGTAGGAACATGTATATTCTCTCTCTCTCTCTCTCTCTCTCCCCCCCCCCCCCCCCCCCCCCCTCCCTCTCTCCTCTCTCCTCTCTCTTTCTTCTCTCTCTCTCTCTCTCTCTCCTCTCTCTCCTCTCTCTTTCTTCTCTCTCTCTCTCTCTCTCTCTCTGACTTGCTTGGGACACGGAAGAGGCCAAGTATCTCAGAGCTGTTTCTAAATGTTAAGGGGTTTTGTTTTTTTGGTCTACCTGCAGTGCATGGATGATTACTTCCACCACCTGTTCACTGCTGTCACTGACACTCCAGGTTGGATTCACATTCCCTGACTTTGTGACAGGGAGCAGGTTGCACCCTCTTGGCTGTTGGATATTCTGATAAAGTGTACGGTTCCTAGTGTCACCTATCGACCAAAGGTAGGGTGAATGCGATGAAGGAAAGGTGCAAGTATTGAATTTAGACCTGGTGGAGAAATGTGCCTTCATGGCTGACCTAAGGCAAGAGGCCAGATGTCAAATGGGTTGAAGTGGCCAGCGTAAAGGAACTTCCACGTCTAAGTGACAGAGTAGTCAGGCTTCAAAACGTGACAGAGTGCAGCTGAGAGGTGACCCCCGAGGCAAGCGCACTGAGTCCCGAGTACTTCCTGTACTGTCTACCCCAGCCCGTGTCAGCGCTGTGTGGTGACAGTGGTGCTAGCTAAGTATGCTCGGGACGTTTCCCCAGACAGTCCCAAGAGCTCGGCAGCTCACAGTAGCAGCGCTTCAGCACACAAGTCAATGCTGTTCGTGATCAACAATCATGGTTTACCAGAAGAGAAAAAGTTCAGAAACTTTATTTCACAGAATTTTAAGTATCTCACTTAGATTTTAAAAAACAGGCAAACAACAGCTTGCTTAGTAAAATAGATCAGTTTCATTCCCTTAGTTCCAATGAAAACAATGTAAATACAAGCAGTCTCCATCTTACTGGTGAATTTGCATAATGCTTGGTTTCCCTGATTCTTTGACCTCGATCTACAAGTGTTTTTTTTGTCTTGGCCGTAGGAGTGGAATGGGATGGGGCTTAGAAAGTGACATGGCTATTTGGTATGATTCATTTTATTGCTTGTTTTTACCATTCCCATTACTGGCACACAGTTTGAGGATTTAAACCCTTAATCCTGTAGGACTCGACTATCCCCCCCCCCCCAGTACTGGGGATTGAACCCAGGGGTGCTCTCCTTTGAGCTGCACACCCAGCCTTTTTTTAAAGATTTTGAGAGAGTCTGCTAAGTTGCCAAGGCTGGCCTTTAACTTCAGCTTCTCTGCCTCACCCTCCCAAGTAGCAGGGATGACAGTGCATCACTGCAACTGGCACGGTCGGCTTTTTGCATAGGCATTGCTAGGTATCTGGGAAACTGGTGCATGTGGGGGCCAGGAGCCCAAAGCTAACAAATCAGTGTTTTTTGTTTTGTTTTGTTTTGGTTTGTTTTGTTTTGTGGTGCTGGGGATTGAACCCAGGGCCTTGTGTTTGCAAGGCAGGCACTCTACCAACTGAGCTACATCCCCAGCCCCAAATCAGTGTTTAATGGCTGTCTAGATCATAAGAGAAATTAGCACTGGTGTCAGGCATCTTGCTCACTGTGGAGATGTCCTTGGAATTAGGTTCCAGAAAGGCAGTTCCATTTTTAAATCAGTAAGGGCTCTTGGAAGTGGACTAACACCTTTAAAAGGGGGAAAAATATATAGTTTCACTATAAAGTGATATTGCAAATGGACATCTGTCCCACAGAAATTCTTTAAATGTTAACAGACACTGATTGGCAGGAGCAGCTATGGGTTAACTAGGAAACTATCAATAGCCAGACTCAGTAAAACCAACAGTCATTTAATAGTTCCTTTAGTTTTTAAAAAGAAATGGTGGTCAGAAAGATAAATGCAACCTTCAGCCATGCAGCAGAGTAACTGTTAAGACTGGGTTCCCAGAGCGTGGAGCAAGTGCCCTGTATCAGCACAGCTCAGGAAAAACGATGCTGAATCCCACAGGAGGGGGAAGCCTCAGTTTGGTCTCTGCTATTTCTAATTCTGTTCTAGTCTTCCTGACACACTCGCCCTTGGCTGGTGAAACTGGCCTGGTGGACTAATCACACCTGCCGACACCATTCTCCCTGGTTTGTTACAAGTACTACTGGGTTTTGTTTTGGTTCTGGGGTTTGAACCCTGGAGTGCTCTACCCCTGAGATACATCCCTAGAACTTTTTATTTTTGAGACAGGGTTTCACTAATTAGATTGCTGAGGGTCTTGCTAAGTTGCTGAGGCTGACCTTGAATTTGAGATTCTCCTGCCTCAGCCTCCCGGGACACTGGGATTACAGGTGAGCACTACTATACCTGGCTAACTGCAACTATTTTTTTTTTTTTTTTTAAATACCTTTCATTTTTATGTGGTGCTGAGGATCAAGCCCAGGGCCTTACACGTGCTAGGCGAGGGTGCTACCACTGAACCACAACCCCAGCCCTGCTGCTAGTTTTTTAAGGAAGTGGTCCAAGTCTTTCATGTATGTATAATTTTAGCTCAAAAAAGTAATTACACAGTGTAAACATTGTGACTGTTCTGGAATGTCTGAAGTCTGAGATAGAGTTAAGCAAAGATTGTCTTAGCTTTTCATATGTGCCAGATTCCTCTGTGAATATGGGCATAGGAAATCAAGTGATGCTCTTGAGCAAGGTTTCCATGTTTTGCCTGACCAGAGAAATGACCCTGACCTGCTATAATGAAATTCCAGAAAAACTACTGGAGATGGGCCCCATCACGTCCAGATTTGGAAGTGTTTTGGGACCAGTGAAACAGCAGAAATGTTCTTTTCCCTAAAGAAGAGTAATGTGTGTCAAGGGGCTGGTGCTAATTTAGACCGTGACACACTGTTCTGCATCAGCTGTTCCGCACAGGCAGCTATTTTGCAGAACACTGCAGTTAAACTGCAGGCTGCTGATGGCAAATCCGGGAATTTTTAAAACCAGCTAAATTAATCCTTTTTAAGAATTCAAGCACAGATTAGCCTCCTGAGGTTTTGCAGGCACACCCTCATCAGTGGTTTTCCAGAGGGAATGTGCTGTAGGTGTTTGAGGTGTGACATTAGCTTGTTTGTGATGTCTTCCTGACGCACGTACAGGGCCCTCTGATGAGCAGTATTAACAAGCTAAAGCAAAGAATCAATTATTCCAAAACCTGCTTTTTGCTGGCAAAGGTAAAACCCATGAGAGCACAGCACAAGCTCCTTCCCTCCCCACAGAACCTGTAACCCTAAAAACCAATCCCAATGATGTGATTTAAAAGAAATAGGGTTTCAGTGCTGATGACCAAGGTGCCCATCAAGGTTTTGTACCTGGAGATTTAAAAAGTCCTACTTTCCGAAAATATTTGACAATGAAGGGCACGGAGACTAAGGTGATGCTGATCCTCGCTGGTGCAAACAGCTTGTGGATTGCGTAGGCCACCACGAACGTGCTGGTGCCGGCTGCCATGCTGGACAGTACTGGTGACTCTTTAAATCCAAGTCTAAGCAAGATCGCAGACATGTCTACGCCACTGGAGGGGAGGCAAAACAGTGACTATAGCAAGGCCTTAAATCAGTATGACTGTAAGATTTACCGGATTTAAGAAAATGTGGTATCAGCAGCTGGATGAATTAAGTCTTAGGAGTGGAGTTCTCATTCACATAGGAGCTTCCGTGACATTGAAAAACACACCTATTACTGTCAGAAACCTTACCTGGAGACTACCATGTAAAACACCCCCAAGGAGATGAGTGAGATCCCAATGTGCAGTGACACGCCGACAGCGCCGTATTCTTGAAGGACCTTTTTCAGTTGCTGTGACTTGCTTGGCTTCCCCTCTGTGCCACTGGTGTTGCTGCCTGTTGTCTCAGTGGCTCTGCTGGGCTCCTGGGCACACATACACCAAAGAAGGGAGACTAGGTTGGTGGTCATCACTGGCTTGTATACTCACTTTTTACCCCATAAAATGTCAGTTACCCTCTTTCTTCCTCAGTGAGCAACCAAAGGCTGGGTTCTAGCCACGGCAGGCAGAATGGTGGCCCTAAAGATGTCCAAGTCCCAGTCCCCAGCATCTGTCAGCTTACATGGCAAAAGAATTTTGTGATGTGATAAGGGAGAAATGATCCTATCTAGGTGGGCCCAGTGTCATCACAGGGTCCTTATAAAGGAGAAGGGGGAGGTACAGTCAGTGCCAGAGAAGGAGAGGGGATGGCAGGTGGGATCTGGAGGAGCTGTGCTGCTGGCTCAGGGAGGCCATGCCTGGCCAAGGAACTAGGCAGCCTCTAGAAGCTGCAGGAGGAAGGAAACGGATTTTCTTCAGCCTCCAGAAGGAACCAGCCTTGCTGACCCCTTGACGTCAGCAAGTGAGACCCATGTTAGACTTGACCCCCGCACTGTCAGACAGTGATTGGGTGTGGCCGTGACTCCTGTACTCCAGGACTCATATACTTGGGGACATCAGTGATAGTCCTTTGAGAACTCTGAGCCCGGCGGTCCTCTGCAGTACCATCTCCGTCTGGTCCTCCTCATCCTCACTGGAGCCTGCTGAGGTGTAGGCACTACTGTTGCTCCCGCCTCACAGGAGCAGCAGTCACTGGCCCAGAGTCATTGAGATCAGAGCCTAGGTCCCCTGATCTCCAGCCCAGGCACATGACCACCACACTGACCACTACTAACAAAAGGACAGTGGGAAAAAAGCTATGGCTTCTGTACTCCAGGACCGAGACTTACACCTCAGATCTGAAACAAAGGGAGTTTCCCTTCCTGGACGGTGACTAGGATGTGTACAGAATTCTGTATGAATGCGTGTGGCATCTGTTAACACGGATCATCCGCCAGGCCTCAAATGTTTGGGAGAAACAAAAACCAACCCATTAAACAAAAAGTACAACAGAGAAACCAACCACACCTGTTAGAAAAAGCAACCCTCAGCAAGAGAGCACTTTTAACCCAGGTTCATGGACAGTCCCTAGAGCTGGTCTGCGAGGTGGCGAGCAGAGCTGCAGCTGCACTGTTTCCCTGCTGCTCTAGCATGCTGTCGCTGAGCACGCTGCAAGGCCAGGGAAAGGAGCATGCCTGCTCAGAGTGCCCGGAGATGGCTCAGGCTCTCGGATGCCAAGGACATGCTATGGGCCTGACAGCAGCCTCCAAGCCCACCCCCTGTGCCTGCAGAGCCCAGCGGCTAGGTGGTGGGAACTCCTGGGCTGCTCCTGACTTGCCCTGGGAGCCACTGCCTGGAGCAGGGTCTCTCACTGAGCGTGTCTGGGGTGAGCTCCAGATGCCGTTTCTCAAAGGCTGCCATCTGGACACTGCCGAGGAACGAGGACTCAGGGAGCTCTTCCATTTGCACCTGTGCTATGCGTCCAGCCTTTGGTTTTACAGACATGAGGTGTCTTGGTACTGGACTTTGTCCTCCGCTGCTCAGGTAATTCTTAGGGGATCAGCCAGGGTTACATGCCTGGCACACTCTCCTGCCTGTTCTCTCCTGCTCACCCAGAACAGAAGGGAGTGCTCACACTTTTCCATTTCACATATTTCAAGTGACAATGTCACCTCCTCCCAGAGGTCCTCCTTTGCCACCTTCAGATCTTTATCAAACATCACCCTCTGTGAAACTAACAGGAAACTGTCAGTCCTGTCGGAATGTCTCATTCCTACCAGTCCTTGTCTTACAGTGCAGCTGGAAGTTTGGCTGCCTTTTGATTTTTCTTTTATGGCCAGATGGCCTTTTGCCAAACTAGAGGGTGTAAACAAAAGGGCCTCGGCAGAGACTGTGCTCAGTCTGGTGAATGGACAGACTGGCACATAACTGAGTTTGCTTGGGCCGAGTGTCAAGGGCGGGAATTGAAAGGGGCTTTTGGCTGCCATCAGTTTAATAGCAGGGTTCAGCCCTGGAAAGGCCTGTAACCTGTCGTCCTATCAGCTCCGCCAGCTGTCCCATCACCACGAGAGGCAGTAGGGCTTGTTTATCAGAACAAGTCGAGCTCTCTGCAGCCTTTGTGACTGGGGGTGCAGGACTAGACAGAAATCTTGAAGACAGGGGAGGCAGGACATGCTGACCAAGGAAATGGAGGCTGGTGACCACTTCCTTCCCTCCAGAGCTGGAAAGTTCTGAAAGCCTCTTCCTTTAGGAGTGGTTCTTGCAGGACGTGGAGGGCAGTGCAGTATTTTTCCTTTCCCTCCTGAGGCCCATACTCCCAGCGCTTTCACATTCACATACATATGATGCTCCCTTCCCTGCCCCAGTATTTATTAAAGCACAAAAATCTGTATGAGAGAAGGGGCAAGAAGGTCGGAAGAAAGAACCGAGGACCTGCCACAAGCTGATCACATGTTTTGGGCTGATACTTGTTTTCATTCATTGGATAAATTATAGTGACACTATGTCATGTTTACTTTGTAGCAGGCACTGTTCTGAGTATTCTGGAAATAGGAATTCATACAGTCTTTATCACACCTCTGAGACAGGCATTCCTGGCATCCCCACTGAACAGAAGAGAATCCTGGGAGCCCAGAGAGGCTCATAACTTTCAGAGGATCACACAGATTAACTGTCCCAACCTGGAGTCTGGTTCCAAGGCCTTTGCTCTTAACAACTTTACTATGTTTCTTGCATATTCACAAGTGTCTTCTCAGTGCCAGGCACCGTCCCAAGTGCAGGGGACAGAGCAATGAATAAAACCCACCAGTAGCCTATGGCCCAGCAGGAGGAGAGGGACAGCAAACAGAAGTGAAGTGCCAGGGCTGCCAGAAGTGACAAGCACCATGGAGGCGCACCTGGCAGGACTGCTGGGAACCAGGCTGCAAGCCAGCATGAGGGACGCTCAGGGCAAGTCACCTGCCTAGGGTCCTCTCCCCTCCCTACGCTTGCAGGCCTCACATGGGACTGGAAAGGCTGGTTTCTTCTGTGCTTCACAGCTCCTCCTGTTACAGCAGAGCCCGACTCCAAGCAGAGCTGGGCGTGTCTCTCAGGCACTTAATTAAATGCCTGGAATATTTTGAGACCCCGGCTGGGTTCATCCTTCTTGCCTTCCAATGCAGGCATCTAGATCCAGCCCTCAGGGGAGGAGGGGTTGGCTGGGCTCCAACCAAAGCTGGACCCTCTTCTCGCCTGTTCCAGGCCATGGTGGGGAAGGGTCTTCTCAAGGAGGTCAATATCTTTTGTTCTAAACTCCTGTTTGGTTCTGATCCTACCTGGATTCCACCCATCCATTAGAGAGCTGGACAACCAAGGACAGATCATACACCCTAGGAGCTATATTTACTGTGATTTTAACATTTGCTACTGTTAATCTAGGATGTACCAGATGCCAGGAATGAACATCATCTCATTTTACATTCACACTATGAAGTGTGAACTATTCACATCCCATTTTACGGATGAAGAAACCGAGACAGAAAAGTGAAAGCATTGGATCAAGGCCACAGAGCTAGTGAGCAGAGACCACCCTCAGTCCCAGTCCTGCTGTATAAACACACCCCTGTCATTAGAGGGTCTAGGCTGGGGATGAGAATGACATGGCTGACAGAACAGACAGGAAGAGGCTGTTCTAAATGATTAATGCAGAGAAGACCTGCCTGACGGGGTTAAGGGGCACCCAGTGGAGGCCCCTGAGGCATCACTGGTGGTAGGGGAGGCTTCCTGGAGGAAGGGATGCCATGAAGAATCAACAGGAGGCAGCTTGGTGTGTGTGGGAGGATCCCAAAGACTGTGCTCAGGATTTAGAAGCAAGGCCCTTTTGCCACGCTCCAGGCAGGAGACGGTAGGGAAGGAAGTTTCTTCACCTGTGGGATGGGCTAGGTAAGAGCATAAGCCAAACAAATCCCGCTGCTACTTACTAGAAAACTTTGGAAAGTTCAGGAAATGCTGGCCCTGTGGAAGGCACCCTGCTCAGGCAGGCCTGCATTAGCCCATGGAATTTTCCCCAGACTCTTGCCTGGAAAGTGTTAATTTCAGTCCCTGAAAGGTCAGCAATGCTGGGTCAGCCATGCAACCCAGAGTACAGAGTTGGAGGCACCCGCACCAGGATGAAGGACCAGGGCTCTGCAAGTCCTGACTTGACATTCTTGTATCCTGCAAACTCCATTACTACTTTCTTTAGAGACCCACTTAAAACAAAAAAACCCAAAAAACAAAAAACAAAACAAAACAAAAAAAACCTGGAAAGTCGTTCTGAATGGAAACTAGTTTTCATTGAGCAGCATGCAAGGCGACCAGAGTGAGATGTAGTTCCACACCATGGATTTTCTGCGTGAAGAAGATTGCTTTTCTAGTTAGATAAAAAGGGCGGAGCAGCAAGCTAAGGAGCTATTAGATAAGGCAGCACCCAGAGAAGTGTTCTCTTTGGCCAGTGCCCCAGTGCGGAGGCCTGAACGGCACTTCAAAGGGGGCAACACCTAAGGCCACCTAACATCAGGAAGTTCTCAAGAAGTCTAGGCCCCCCTAAGATTCCCTTGCTACACCAGTGTCCTGGCTGAACACTTTGGACACTGGATCTCTGCTGGGGATTGTGTGACCTTGGGCAGGACACCAATACCTTCCGGAGCCTCAGTTTCGCCTACTGTCTATTGGGAAGAGCCATTTCTTGGCTTACAGGGATCTGGGGACTCAGGGACCCCTGAGGTTATCGGTCCCGTGTAGCTCCAAGTGCTAGGCTGTCCTTGCGGCGGAAGTGGCCTGCCCCGGCACAACGCTTCTAACAGCTGGGGTCAGAGGGCAGGATCGGGTGGGAGGCTTACCTGGTGGCCGCGGCAGTTGCCACCAGCGGTGCGCAGCAGTCGAGCGTCTGGCCCAGGACGTAACAGGGCCAAGGCCAGAGGTGGCGGGGGGCAGGGGGTGGAGGCGCCCAGGATCCGGGTGGCACGAAGCGGGACCCGGGCACCCATCCTACCCGCCGGGACCAGCAGCGCCAGCAGCGCGGCCATGGTGCGCGATAAGGCGCCGCGGCGGGCGAGCGGACCCAGGAGGAAACCCGAGGCCGGAGCGAAGTGGGCGGGGCTGCGGCCGCGTGCCTTCCCCGGCCCCGCCCCCAGAGCCGGAGTCGGGCGCAGGGTGGGTGGGGCTGGAGATAGGCGCTCTTCCCTCTTGGCTCCACCCACCAGCCCCGCCCTCCGGAGAAGAGGCCGGAGCTTACGGGGCAGCCGCCGCGCGCGCCTTCCGGGTCCCGCCAGCCCCGCCCCTCTGGAGCCGGGTCCCGCGCGGAGTGGGCGGGGCTTCAGGCGCGCGCGCCTTCCGGGTCCCGCTAGCCCCTCCCCTCTGGGGGCGAATCTTCACGGGTCTTGGCAGGAAGCTCCGGCTTGCAAATTGCGGTGGGACTGAAGGGTGGGCACAAGGATGGGGTGGGCCTAGGGCCGCGGCCTTCCAGAGCTGTCATGCCGAGTGGAAAGTGCAGGCACAAAGTCACACGTTGTTGATTGCATTTCTGTGAAATGCCCAGCACAGGGAAAACTTCAGAGACCTAAGCAGATCAGGGGCCTCTGAGAGTGGCCATGGGACTGACTGCGGAGGAGCAGAGGGAACATTTGGAGCATGGAAGATCAGCTGAATAAGTACAACTCGTGCCACTGGGCACTTAACACGGGCCAGTCTTACATATGCAAATTATATCTCTAAACAGTTTTAAAAGTCCTCAGTGTTAGTTGCATTCCAACTTAACCAACCTCTTACAATCATGGAAATCAAATTGGATATGTGTGCATTCTACTATGTTTATCTAGTTTGTGAGATGGAGTTACAGCCCCACCAGCTAGAGGGTCCATGGGAGGTCCCAAAGCCGCTCTGGATGGGAGTGCTTCTGCTTGTTTGTGTAGGAAGGTGGTGGAGAGTGTAAGGGAGCAGGTTCTCAAACTGGGCCTACCAGTCCAACTGTGCGGTTTTGGGAGTAGCCTCTCAATCTGAATTGCAGTCTTTTCATCTGTAAAATGAGGACAGTAAGAGTCCCGCTCAGGGAACCGGAAAATTGTTTGGCACCGTCCTGAGAAAGGGCCTCACCCAGTGCTGGAGCAGGAGGAGAGCTACAGGTTAGCTGTGACGTCTTGGAAGAGCCTTGCCCTGCTCTCTGGAGGGCCCCCTCTGGATGGCACCTGATTTTGAGGTCCTCCCAGTCCCCACGATTTTCTTGTCTCTGGACCCTCTTTGTTCATTTAAGTTTCCTACCCAAGCTTCTTATCAGTTGAGTTTGTGATTTTTGCTATATGATTATTAGGGCAGCTTTGTTTTCCCCTTTAAATTTGATAGTAAATATAATACTGTAATTATAGATTTTCCATGCCCCTTTTCTTCTAAAAATGATGTGGAAATTGTCTTCCTTTTAATGTAGTGTAGATAATGTTCTTTACCTTGACTTTTTAAACTTCTATTTTTGATTTTTTTCTGTTTATGTATGTAAAAATGTTTCTCATTCTTTTAAAGTCTGTCGAGCATTTCTAGGGACTGTAATGCACTTAACAGTCCCCTGCTCCTGGACAGTTAGGCAGTTTCCAGTCTTTACTATCACAAACCATGGTGTGGTGAGCCCCCTGGTGCTTGCGTTGTTATCTACATTCACGTGTACTTACAGATAAACACCCCAAAGTGGAATTGCTCGGTGAGAAGATATATGTATTTGTACATTTAAAGAAATGGTAAAATTATACTCCATAGAGGTTGCAAAGTATGAGAATGTCTATTTAACCTCACTCTCAGATACTGTCTTAGTAGACACTGTGAAAATGACTTTCCCCCCTTAAGAGTTGGACAGCAGCAAAGACAGCCACATGAATAGCATTGATATTTGTATTCATTTTCTATGCTGCATAAAAAATCACCCCAAACCCCATTTAATTCACTATCTCTGTAGGAGCCAGGCCTGGCTTACTGGTCTTCTGCCAGGATCTCACTGCACTGGCTAAGGCTGACATCTCCTCAGAGGCTCAACTGGGAAAAGATCCCCTTTATAGAACTCTTCTTGCATATTGATAAACCAAGGGCCCCAGCTTTTCACTGGTTGTCAGCTGGATTTCTAGAGGTGCCACATGGCTCCCTCGAAGCCTCACACAGTAGGCCCATTTGCTCCTTCAGGGCTCTCAGGAGTCTTCTCCCACCTCCCACCTCTTCCGTGGGTCTGCCACGTTGGACTCAGATATCTCACTGTTACCATGGTGGTGACATATAATCTGCCACATTCAGTGGGCTGGAAGCAAGTCAGGTTTGCCCACTCTAGTGGAGGGGATTCTAGGAGGGGTTACCCCCACGAACATGACTCAATGAGGGTTACCCTGCCTCGCATGTCAACGGTAGGAGCAAGTTCATACAGCTGGGTATGTTATGAAGGGGCCTTAATGGAGGAAGGAAGAGGAGGGAGATTATGTTTCAAATAACATATGTGTGGGTTCACTGAGGATCAAACAGTGCAAAGTCTTAGAAAAGACAGAGCTCTGTGACTTCTGACAAGGCCCCTTTCCTTGCCTCAGAGTTCTTGTCTTGGAGGGTTGTTTAGCAACAATTAACGGAAGTTGCCAATTCCGGGAGCCAGCCATTACCCCGGCTTACTGTGTGGCCAGCAGCACGGCCTCTAGCTGGCTTGTTCAGGAACACCCGAGCTCTATCTGATGCACTTTCCTCTCACAGTGCTTCACCCACCTCCTTCCACCTCTGGATAAATAGCAAGTTCTTTCCCAGTTGCTCATCCTGGGGTCGTCCTTGGTGCCCTTCTTTCATTTCAACCCATTAGTAAAACTGTGGGCTCTTCCCACATGATACACAGTTGACCCTCCATATGAATGGGTTCCCTATCCTCATGTTCTGCATTCAACAAACCATGGATGGAAAATATTTGGTACCAGGGCTGTAGCTCAGTGGTAAAGTGCTTTCCTAGCATGTGTGAGGCCCTGGATTCCATCCCCAGCACTGGAAAAAAATTAGAAATTGCATCTGTACTGAATATGGATAGACTTTTTCTTGTTATTTTCAAACAATGCAGCAGAATAACTATATATACAGCATTTACATGGTCATAGATATTATAATTCATCTAGAGATAATTTAAGGTATACGGGGTGTGCACACAGGTTACATGTAAGTACTGCACATTGTACATAAGGTACTGAGCTTTTGTGGAGTTTGGTACCTAGAACCCATCCCCCGTGGAAACGGAGGGGTAATTAGTTAGAATTTGATGTTCTCCCCCTGCTTTGGGCTCTACCACCTTCTGCCTGGACTTTCCCCCAGCCTCCCCTCTGGTTCCTGGGCTTCTGCCCTTGACTCCTGCCTCCACCCAGTAGCCACAGCGATCCCTTTAATCTGAATATAATAAAGTCATCACTCCTCTGCTCAGCCGTACAGCCCTGTGGCTCCTCTCACTGCCCCCCAGCCTAGGGGGCTCTTTGCTGGCCCTGGCTGTTCTTCTTGGCCACTTGCTGTTAACACCAGCGGCAGGCAGGCCTGTGCACCTCGGCACCCCCTGCTGCCTCTGCCTGGGTGTATGGAAAATTCCTAATAGTTTTGTTTATGGTTTTTGATGGTGAGCGGCTTAAGGTCAGAATGCTTGGTAGATATAACAGAAGGAGTGGATGAATGAGAAATATAACATTATTTAGAGTTCCATGAGTGTTTTGGAACATTTTTGAGCTCAAATGGAACAGAACACAACAGCAAGATCCGTGGGAACTTGGCTCCTGGCCAGATCCGGGAACTCAAGTTTTGTAATGTTATATGGGGCTGGTTACAACGCCAGACAATGACTCGTATGTCCACTTAAAAAACTATAAAAAGGGAGGACTGGACGAGAGCAGTGGACTTCTGAAGGCTTCAGTGAGAATTGCTGTGTTGCCTGGGAGGCTGTCTTCCAGTGCTGATTGGTGAGAGGTCATTTGGCCTGGGTGCACTCAGTAAATATTTCCTTTTTTTATTATTATTGTCTTTTTCCCTAACTAGTAAATGTATTTCACTGATTGCATTTCTGGGTCGGCCTGGTGAATACAACCCCGAACCTGCTGGTTCAAATGAAAAAGACCAAGCTTGGCAAGAGATCTAAGACTCTGAGCATCTCCAAATCCACACACTCACTCTTATTTGGCTCAGGCTTCTTCCTTGGGCAGCCCGCACAGGGCCGGGAGACTTTCATGGTCCCTGCTGCCTCCATTTGATGTCATATAATTCATCACTGCCTGACAATGAGTCATATATTTTTATGTGCACTGCTAGAATGCAAGGTCCCTGGGGGACAGCGGGAGGAATCAGCTGGTGGAGTCGCCCTGTAGGGATTGCGGAATGTAGGACAGTGGCCAGCCCTTAGGGGGTGCCCAGGAAATATTTGCTGAACAAAGAGTTCCTTTTCTGTCCCTTTTGCTTGCCATGTCCCTTCCCTGTGCTTATCCTGTGAGGTGAACAAAATGACAGTCAGGGGTCTTCACCCCACTGTGTTTTGTAGCAGTGAGGATGGGGACCTCAGGACCCACCAGTGCTGAGGCAGAATCTCACCAAATTGCTGGGGCTAGCCTTGGACTTGTGATCCGCCTCTTGAGTCTCTGGGATTATAGGTATGTGCACCAAGCTCCACTATTACAAATGTAAATATGAGCTCACTTAATTTGCCTGTTGAAATCTTCAGAATTACACAATTTGTAATTCATTCTTATCAGAATAGTAGAAATTCTGCACAAAAATAACACACCTCTTTCACTTCACTTCCCGGTTGTGGAGGGCACCCAGGGATCTGTGCTGGGTGAGCGCCATGCCCCTGAGCTGCACCTCAGCCCTTTATTTCACTTCTTGGTCCTTGCTTGTTCTACAGACACTCCTCCACCTTCCCCTTGTTGACAGTCAGAAAGAACCAGAAGGAAAAGGCATTCTGGGAGGCCCTCCACTTTTTTCCTTCTGTGGCATTATCTTTAGCCTAGGTGCTCGGCTAGGGAGGAAAAGGAATAGGAAGGTGTGCAGGGGGCTCCTGTTCACTCCTGCTCTTCACAGCAGCAGGGCCTTCTGTCTGTGCTGGGAAGAAGGAGTCTGTGGAGGGAGTCTGGCCCCCAGGTTGTCCACATCCCTCTGGTCATGAGGTGGCATGCTTACCTGGTGCTTGCTTGGGTTTGCTAACCTCCGCTCCTCAGCCCACTGGTGTGCTGTGCTCATGAGGCATCATAACCCCAAACGAGAACCAGGTGTACTGACTGAGATTATCCTTCTCCTCTGCACATGCTCACGGTCCTGTCAGACTTCACTCACCAAACACAAGTTTGAATATTACAGATTTCAAGATTGCAGCAGCAAAGGACTCTTTTTTTTTTTTT